>QVRM01006660.1:360000-568201 GCA_003439945.1 Dermanyssus gallinae
CTACCGAACAAACGTCTTCTAGACACACCCGTACGGAGGATCAGAGGACGCACGCTCAGAGCCGGGCAGGAACTAAGCTATTGTTTGGTGTCAAGTCCTGCCGGAGCAATGGACTGGACGGAGAACGTTAAGGATAAAGTTAGTCTATTCAAAGTTTAGACTCTTCATCATGGTGTAGCCAAGTAGCAGGTCAATAGTACGATGTGACGTAGTTACGGCAGTTTTATATCCAGAACGCACCTCAAGTACGCTATCGGCACACAGACTTAGGAGTAATTGTGTTACTTTTTGTCTGTTTCACATGTTTCGCATGTGTCGTTGATACACGCTGCGTTTAGTGTTCTATCGTTGTTGTGTCATGATCTGTCGTCTGACCTACCGCTTGGTTAAGGGCGTCGTTATGAGCGTGTGAAACAGAACGAGGTCTGCGCATATGCTAAATGTGTTGTCTAGATTTGCATTTGCAAACATGTTTTTTGTCTAATGGGGCAGTGGTTTCTAATGATGGATTATTGCCCAGTCCTGATGAAATCCCACATAGGAAGGACCACTTGATTGCAGATACCTCGCCACTGGTTGTACATTTACTCCGTATTATTACAAACTAACGCGTTAGGTGATGCGTTGTTTTACGCGGATTTTCAGTATGCATGTATGGATAGATTATTCGCTTGACATTTATACCTAAGTATATATATATATATATATATATATAGTATCCCTAATAAGAGTGACACCTATGTTTCGAAATCTTATAGTTGTTTTTATTTTGGGATGGATGCGTCGCACTTGCATAACATCATCATTTAATTACTTTTCTCTGTCGTTTTACTGGATATTTTTTCTGTCGCGCTACTGGAAATCATTTGAAAGTTATTTCTATTGTGGCCTTCTAGCAGAGCGAGTGTTCCGCAAGATACCATCGTCTTTATGCGTATTCGCTCGCTCGATTACGCTCTGGCTTCAAACTCGAAAGGCGAGCGTTTCACTTGCTCGTTTATAGGCGTCCGTTTTCATCGGTGACTGGCTGGCTCAGTCAACAATTGCGCCAACGTGACAGCACTTCATACAATCGTTATATATATATATATATATATATATATTTTATATATATATATATATATATATATATATATATATATATATATATATATATATATATATTTTTTTTTTTTTTTTTTTATATATATATATATATATAACGACGTTCCAGAACTTCTAGCTCGATTGTACTAACAGCATCAGCAGGAGGCGTAACAATAACAACATCAACAACAAAATGTTGTCACAACAAGTGTTGTAACACACAACATCGATATCGATGCTGACGAGTGAAGATCCCGCTGCAGGAGCTGCTCATGCTGAAACGATCAGCAGCTAAACTTGCACAGCAGAACGCCAGAAAATGATGGTGATTTTCTTGGCCAATTTTGGCCAAGTCGTCTCCGTGATCGACCTTGTTGTCCCACTGTACGGTTGGCCTTTGTCCGCCGACTATACGGAGTCGGGTGCACAAGTACGGGCTGGGCCGTAACGAAGGGGAGCGGGCGGGGAGTGGGTAACCGATCGCCCGTAAGGGAATCAATATCGGGTCGTCTGGATTTGGAGCTGTTGCTCGGACTGTGTGCCCGACCGCCCGCACAGACGCTACTGAGGGCGGTGGTCAATGCGAACGCTGCACCAGCGACCGGCGCTCGCCACAATTCGAAGTTTTCGGTGGTTCGGCTTTTCTCCAGCTATATATATACATATATATTGTGTACACTTATATAGGTGCACGCCCATATACATGCGCCCACGTGGCCTTTATTTATATTGTACATGACATATATATATATATATATATATATATATACAAGCATACATGTGTGGTATTGTTTATCGCTCAAAGAAAATTTCATCAACAACAGGGATCGAGTCGATGACACCCCGGTAAATGACAACCATGACTAACACACTAGATTCCCGGACTTCGCCGCCAAACAAAGGTCAAATGGACATTCACGTATTGTTAAAGAGGCGTAGTGCTTTAGCGACCCTACTGAGGTTCAATTTTCAAAACAATGATGCTGCCAGAAGCCGTGTTTCGTTGACACCGTTTATATTGAAGTAGCTGCATCTATGCTCTGTTATTTCTGGCTTTTCTTGAACAGGTACAGGAAATGCGAGTTGGTCAGATGGAATTGCTCTCACACTCTCTCGCTGCTATAGAGCTATACTATAGATTTACTTGACGCTTTCTTCCGGCACGGATTTTGGTTTATTTGCCGATGTAAAATGCCACTGTTGCTACTTGTTGAGGGGATGGATTTCGACCTATTTATGGCAAGACAGGTAGAGAACAATAACTGCCCGTTATGTAAAGTGGTTTTTAAAAACAAAAAAAAAGCGTGTAGCTAACTTTTTTTACTATATTTGTTCGATCGATTAAGTAGATGGCCCGGAAAAGTTGTGGTAGCATAAAACTATCAGTTGCATGGTCGTGCGCACAGGTACCACCGTTAGTTGGTGATCTACTTATCCGGGATAATTTTATTATTTGGCTTTAAGTTGCCTATGACATTCTTAGGGCCACGATCATTTCTGCGACTTCTGTTTTTACACAGGTTTTTTTTTTTGTAGATTTGCTTTGCCTCTTCAAAACAGTATGAAGTAATGTTTTTGTTCATTTGACCACGCTGTAGACAACGAAATAACGATTTTTTCTTTGCATTTTTAAGGCTAAGTTGCTTCTGCAATTCTTTGTATCATTTTCAATTGCGGAAATACCTATGACTCTCTTTCCCGTGTAATTATCTATGATGCGCGGAAATGATGGGTGCTGCGGCTACCTTCCTCGCGAATAGAAAGTTGGCCAGACGTGTAAACTTCCAATAAGTAACATTCCCTTGGTCCGTCGATCATGGGAGGCAAGGCATACGATATAGATTATATGGCAACGAATTCATAATGTCATATTGTCGTGGTTCATTCGATGGCTGTTAAGACTTACTGCTTAACGGATATAATTATAATTATTGTTACTTCTATTGTTATTACGAACAACGGAGGGATTGGTGCTGGTTGAAAAGGAGGTAGTCTTTTCCTGAATACCATTCTGCCAACCTTGGTCGCGGATTTTTATTTTAACGGCGGACTGTGATACCGCGGAAATAAGGGTAGACAGCAAAGTGACAAATTCCTGTAACGTTTTTCGTGATGTTTTTAACTCATTTGTGTCGCGCCCATTGTGTTCCCTTAATTGTTTTGATTTTGATCCTGCGTTTTGCTTAGCTCTACGAGTGTGCTACACAACGCGGGTCTGGTGGAAACAGACGAAATTATGATCGGATCGATGTGCTTAGTGTCAGCATCGATCCCGCCCGTTGGAATAGCTGCTGGGATTTGGCTCAAGCTATACTTCTGTTGCATTTCATAGAAGCTCGCTGAACATTTTCTTATATTGAGTGTGATATCATTCATATTTTCCCCTTTTTTCATGTCCAGTTTTTTGATCTTCGCTTCAGTCATTTTTCATTTATTTAATTACATATATTTGTTTCTAATATTGTTATTATTAAGAGTTCATCTCTTTCTTAGAATGTGGCTTCGGAATGCTATATCATGACAATGATAAACATTAAACAGGTCAAGGTGCGCTGTAAGTGGCATTTGTGCATAAAAGACACACACACACACAGAACGCAATTTAAAACAATTTCATTAACGTTATAAATTCAATTACTGAACGGTTACTAAATAGCCGTAGTTGCGTTGCAGCACACAATGCATTTTTGTTGTTGAGCGCGCGTTTGCAAATGAAACGATTGTGCCACATTATGTACCATTGTACATAGACCCCTTCATGCTGCAGTAGCATTGCCGTTATGTAACATGTTATGTCTATATATATATATATATATATATATATATATATATATATATATAATATATAGACATAACACGTTACATGTTGTCCTTCATGGCGATTCAGCGCACGTATCGTTAAATTCTGGCGGGTTAAATCGATTTCAGCCAACAACTGTCGTACTTACCTGCGGTTGACTTGCGGAATCGAATCGGGGTCAATGCGATGAACAGTCTACGAGGAAACTCGTAGACTGCGTTGCGCGTGTCTAGCACAGAAACAGCCGTCACGACCCGGATTGCAATTTTGCTTGGCGTTTGGTGTTTTTCTTATGGCTTTCAGCTAGCCAGCCAAGGTCGTATGTTGATTGGCATGCTGCCAGCTAATTATTGCTCGCAGTTATCGACGACTGCATAAGCAGTGGCGGCGACTGGGGCGGCGACACGTACAGAGAGAGCCCTTACACCGTTGCAAGGTGGCCTTTTTTTTTCTGGTTATGATGATATGACTGATATCGTTGAATACACAAAACATGTCATTGGCCGATGTCATTAGCGACGCGAAGATAGATCGCTCGTTGAAGACGTCGTCTTCTGTTGTTGGCTTTTTGGGGGCTGTGAAAACCGAAACTGCGCCGAAACTTCTACGCTATGCTTAGACGCGCGTGCTAATCGAAAGCGTCGAAAGCACTATAGCTGATGGTCTATAGCCTGCATGTTTGTACATGTGCATACATCTACTTGGGTAATATCTAGTGATCTTGCATCCTATTAGATATCTGTATATTAGTTTGTTCCACATAAAGGAAATGTGTTGTTGTTACTCTTGTTGTTGTTGTCTTGACGCGATTTTGAAGTGCAAATTAGTGCGTTTCTTTCTGTTAAATGTTTATGATTATAATTTTGTTATAAAATGTGATATATAGATATATATATATATATATATATATATATATATATATATATATATATATATATAAATGAATATCATTATATATAAATCGTCTTGCTGTTTTTGTTCTGGGACTCAACATCATTGTTGGCAACATGTGTATGTCAGTTTACGTTGACGTCTATCTACGTACACGCAGACTCCATTTATCCATGGGCTAGCGCCGATACAACAACACTTTGCCTATTATTCACCTATTCGCCTATTGTAGCAGCTGTTGTAGCTGCTTTTCCTGTGGTACCGTGTTATTTGATTTCATGTACTCATTACGGTGTATATATATATATATATATATATATATAATTATTAAGGATGAGCAACCAGCTCTGCAATCTGAGCACAACCATGAGCAACCAGCTCTATATTGCCATCCACGTGGATGCATCCAAGGCAACTGGCGCGATTCCTCCAGCTAGTGACAGTAGTATCTTTCTCGGCGCTACGCAGTACCTCGCACTGGATAACATGATTTTGCGTAATAACTGTAAGAACTGCGGTTGATTGAATTCAAATCCTCCAAAAAGATCCATTCGCAATGTACTATACGTATGCACGTGTGTATATGTGGTCAAAGGCGTCGGAGCTACTGTATCATATAATTTTTTTAACGATTCGATGTGTTCATTGTGAGCTCTTTGCTTAGGGCCTAAGCGAAACAGCTTTTTAGGTAACAGTAAACAGCAGTCTATGGCGCTTCATAGGTACAAGAAACGAGAATAAGGTGAAAAAGGTGGTCATTTACGATGACGTTACGACGAGAAAACAATTAGCTGGTTGTGTGTCGTCCAGCACGTTTTTGTGTCCTATTCATGCCGTTGCTAACTAAATGCCTGTACCATTTTTTCTGCCACCTTGTAATGGAAGAGACAAATATATCTCGAGAGTTACACATTCGAGACCTAGTGTGTACCCTATTAAAATCATGCTGTATTGTTTTTCTTCATTGAGCCCGTGAGTGACAATAGTCAGTCAGTGCCAATACGTGTTGACCTGGCTGCCATGATAACGAGACACCGTTGTCACAAAAATAGATTAAATAGAATCCATAACATTCACTTCATGCGAAGTTGAGCAAAGGTGGCGTGTGGCTCTATGATCTACACACCGTGAGAAAGTGTTGTAGAGCCCGGTCTTGTACGACGCCGGACTTATATAGGGTAGAGACCTACGCGGTTTTCGGTCGTTTCTATTCAAACTATTCGAACAGTCGACGAAGACTCTCTCATTACGTTTTTAGCACGAGATGGAGAATCTGCACTCGAATGGCTTCGGAAGGACGTCACACAAAAGCGAAATGTATTCTCTGGAGATTATTACTATGAATACGTATTTCTGGCAACGCATCTAGTTTAGTTTCGACGTGGTAGCTCACAGTGAGCAGCTGAACAATGAAACTTCTAAAATACTTGAATCCTTAGAGTCTTTAGAACTTTAATATTTATGTGCGCAGGTGATAGCTGCCTACAACGCGGAAAAGCGCTTTAAGTATGCTGCTCTGTTTACAACTGAGATATATATATATATATATATATATATATATATATATATATAGATATATATAGATATATATATATATATATATATATATATACCGCTCTTTTATGAAACCCAGGCAATGACGTGTAATTCGTGGAAGCGCTGCAACTATGAGAATAGACACCTAATTGCACGATTTGCTGTACATAGCTTCCACATGAAGATCTGTATTCGAGAGAAGTTCTATGAAATTTCCTCGTATGCTTGTGCAAACTCTGCGGGAGACAGTGTGACTTATATCACCTTCAACAATGCGATAGAGCAGTTCCGTTGACTCGACTTTTAGAACCGTGATGAATATGTGAATGTGTGCTTTCTCTGTACGCACAACATTGTAAATCAACCATCGGTTAATAAAGCTATTATGTTATATATATATATATATATATATATATATATATATATATATATATATATATATATATATATATATATATGTATATATATATATAACGAACAGCTCGAATAGTTAGAGTGAAGTTAAATTGCCAGACCTCAATGAGAGTAATCTGTAGGTAAGAAATGAATCTTTGAGATAGAGATGCTCAACTTGTTTTACGCATGCCGTAAGTACACTTACGGTTCTATCGAGGTGTTCGTGTAATACAGTTGATGGCTCTTTTGAAAATGCCTTACTTTATCGAAGTGAGCGGGTCTATTGAAGGTCGATTTGAGGTGACATTAGGTGACAGATGAGACAAATCCCTATCGAGAGTCCTAATGGCAATACCCCTAAACAGACGCTGATGGCAACATCATGCTTGCTTGGTTATTTCAACGCTGTTTTTATTCATACCTGCATAAATTACAACACCATCATCAACAACAATACCAACCGTATTGTTGAAAGATCCTTGAAGAATCGTGGGCTGTTGGTCGTAGCCAAATGCTCATTGTTGTATGTTTAAGTTATGTTGTTGTTGTGTCTGTTGTTACGGCTGGTGTCCTGTTGTCGCCATTTTTTCTGTTATTGTTGTTGCTTATGCTAGTCAGACCAACAACCGAAATGCCAGCCCACCTGAATCGGCAGTAGCGTGTTTATTGCCGGCGACAGTTCGAGGCAAAAAAAAACATTTAAATGCCCTTGCTCAACATTAGCCAGCAGGCAGGAGTTGATCGTTCGTGCAAACGTCTTCGCCATATCTGTACGCGCATATATCGAACGAGGACTATATTTGCGTCTGTTGATTGGTCTTCTTGGCGTCTGTTGATTGCACGCTTTGCGGTGTTGTTATCGCTTGTCGGTTATAAACGAATATCGGGATCGCACACACTGTGTTTCTGTTCTCTGCTCTGTGAAAATGTAGAATCCAGAATTCTCTACGCAGAATTTCCGTAGTAGAGACATGTTTGATACTATTTGTTTCCGCTATTGTTAATTTGCGTGTATGCTGCTGCTTCACGTGCCCCTGTTAGAAAAAAAAACCGTTTCACTTAAAATCGTCGACATAAAAATTGTCCATATGATATTGACCGATTTGTATATCGCATTACACCATTAAGTGTTGTACGCCGTCGTAGTCACCGGCGCACCAGGTTGCTATTAAGGCATCTATTATGTTTCTGTATATTTGTTATGTATATTATGTTATGTTGAGTGGTAAGTATTTCTGTGTTAAGTGAGAAGCGGTATTTCATATACTTGTTGTCATTGATGACGGAACGCCTTGATTAGACAGAGAGCATCTCTACAAATTATAATAATAGATTTGCTTTTTCTGTTTATGTGATTTCTTTTTTGCAAAACAATATATATATATATATATATATATATATATATATATATATATACGTATCGTGTTTATTTTCATAGGCCATTTTCTACTATTTATGCTATAGTGCTTGTTTTGCCGTCGAAATCCGAAACTTTCGACTAGACTAAGCGTGGCGTCGCTTGGCGAGTTTCGACATTGAATCTTCGATGCGAGCGGTAGTTGCCCTGTGGTTCGTGCGCACCTTGCCGCATACGGCACCCCGTTATAGTGTACATCCGGAAAACGCACGCTTGTTTATTCGTGTGCATTCTTCTTATCCACCACCTTTGTCCTCTGACTCTTATATAGCCATAACAACTAGGTAGTTATTTAGGATAGCGATTACCATGCTGTAGTCCTTGTTGTTGCTGTTGTTGTTGTTGTTGTTGTTGTTGTTGTTGGATTTGATGATGATGATGATGCTAATGAGGATGATTATTTCCGTAATAAGTATGACACTGAGAATAACGACGACGCTTTTCCTTCGCTGTTGTTTTCATCATTACCGCTTTTTTTTGGCTGTGTTGCTTTCATCGACGTTTATCACGGCGGTGTCAATTTCTCGACGCAGAACCATAACCGTAGTAAGTTGACACTAGAAGAAGAAGAAAAAGAAGTAGAAGAAAAAGAAGAAAGGGAAACAATAAATAAACTAAGAGCAGCTGGCTGCTCAGCGATGTTTTTCATTTTTATTTGAACGTCTACGTTCCTAGTTTCTTGTTCCGCGTATCGCATCGGTGAGGTTGTTGCGCACGACAGGAAGGACACTGTCGCGAAGAACGCAAACGCAATGAATGACGATGCCGATGCCCATCACGATGTTCCCGCGACTGCGCGCGACTCCTTCGAATTGATTCGACGTTTTTGTTGTCTGTCGCCGTCGGTCCCCAACTTGCACTTTGCCGTTCTGTAACGCTGCCAAGGTCGATCGCATTGCAACGACATGCTAAACAACTAAAGTTTTCGGGCTGACGACCCTAAGCCAAGATTTAACGTCCACGAAACTGTTTTTCACATTGCTTCATAGACGGACTACCCCCATAAATACAAATGTGCAACGGTGGGGCTTGATAGCCCCCCGCCTCGCCCGTCGCCTCGCAACTGGAGGAGAACCCGCGCACCATAGCAGGTGCGCGGGTTCTCCTCCAGTTGCGAGGCGCAGACTTAGGCCACCACGCCACCGGGTTCGACATGCTAAACAACTAAATTGCGAGCACAGTGTTCCGCCTCACGACTTTGCGGTCCAAGACCCAAAACTAAACGTCCTCTGGAAGTCCGCTCGCTCCGAAATCGCTGCAGCATTGTTTCGACTGGTTCAAGTCGCGTCGACAATTATAGCGCCCGTTGTGCTATATGTCTTAGGTTGTACTATATTACATACGCGCGTTTTTGATAACACGCTGAAAACAGCCAATCTAAAAAGCCTATGCATCATTATTGGATATAATGTCTGACCATTATATGAGACTACGAATATAGTGGGCTGTAACCCTATATTTTGGTCTATACTTTTTAAAATTTTTGCGTACCGTACTTATACTGCACTTCTTTGGCAATACTCTCCAGCCTATGAATTTTACAGCAGGGCACGCGAGCAGGACTCGATCGAACGCATGACGCCAACGCCTCCGTTTTTAGAACCAAACGTTAGCAGCTCAAGTTATGACCGCTACAGGGTATAGCCCTCCTTGATATGAGCTTATTAGTCTATCGATCACTCTGATTGTGATTAATGCTATTTGTATCATGCCGTTCTGAAAGATATTTCCAGTAAGCCTGCTAAGGTATGGCCGAACGCCTGGGAGCGTATAACGTATTCCGTATATTTTTTAAATTTGTATGGTTTTGTTCAAAAAACGATCATGCACTCATGTAAACAAAAACAAAAAAAGAAAGGCCTATTTGATAAAAAACGTTTAGTGTCGATTACGCTTTGGTGCGGATGGTGTGGATTTTACGCATGATGTGGATTCAGCTTTAGCGCTGTCAGCAGCTGAGACGCTCAAATGTTGTCCGAGAAATGACGAGGAAAACGAATATTATAAACAATTGTTGGGAAATAATTGATGAACATTGAATGTCAGGCGTTTAGTTGTAGACTTCGGTGTGTGTATCCTCTTTTGCGTATGCACCGTGACGATTATTACCCTTGACTAAATGTGCTTTTGGCTTGGCTTCATCTTGTAGCGGAGATGTTGGAACCATGAACCAAAGCAGCTGTTGCTTGTTTTGTGTAGTTTTTTCTTGTTTGTAATTTATTCTAGTCTCCCGTGTTAACAGCCTGCATTAGTGATGGTCCTATTTTAGTTGCCGACGTACTTCAGCGGGCAGCATTTTATTGTGCGTCCGGTATCTGTATGGTGATGTCTTCACGTTCATGTGATTCATTTTATAGACATATGTACGAAAAGTTCAAGCGCACGTTCATATCACGTATATATATATATATATATATATATATATAATTTTTTCTTTTTTTTCTTCAGTCTCTTAGTTATATATATATATATATACATCAGTATGCATGCACGTACATGCATAGATCTGCCTATACATTTAGACTTGTTGAATATGGAAGAGTTGTAAAAGCTGTTTCACGGGCTGCCCCCGGCTTTCCACTCACTGTCTTGGTGAACGGGTGGTAATGCTGGTGGTGACGGTCGTGATATTAATGTATGTAAATGTCATTTGGAGGCTCGGCAGTGTGGGAACATATTCTTCTTCTCATGTCAGGGCTCGTAGCTTGAGGTAGTCGAATTCTGGTGTTGTTTTTGCTGTTGCTGTTGTTGTTGTGACGTTAGCATTGCAGGACAGCTGACGCTTCAAAGCATGTTGATGGGACGAAGACTCTCTCTTCATCTGTCTCTTCCTCCTGTAGTAGCCCTATAGTTCACCTAACAGCTTCTTTCGCTCTTTCTCGCTTCCTCTTCGTTCAATGTCCAGCCATATCGCCCCGTTTCTGTTTTTTTTTCGGCCGTCTGATCCGCACAGCTCACAGGCAAGATGCTAACTAAAGCAGACTACCGCTAGACAGCAACGATGCGACCTTGTTGTATGGCAAAGCGGAAATAAACAAAAAACACACATTTACAGAAAAAAAAACACATACCCCTTATCCATCGTCCAGTTGTATCGTTACTACAAGACTGTTTTCATAGTTAGCAAGTTTTTCCTTGAATCTCAAAATAAGATATCATTTAGCGAAGAGATGTTAGCAGTAGTAGTAGTAGTAGTTGGAGGAAGAGGAGGAGTGATAGTATTTACAATAATATTTAGAATGGCCGCAAGTACGAAAATAAGACGAAGAAACGGACAAATGAATCATCAGGGAAAGGGAAGCATTTATACAGCCATCACGAGTGCTAACATAGTTGCTAGGTTAGTAGTTCAGCTTTTGTCCACTCTTTTTTGCCAATATATATATATATATATATATATATATATATCTGCAAACAGTTCTTAACGTTTCATACCAAACTTTGTTTGGTGGTGGAATAGACCTGTCAAGGAAGTAGCAATTTAGTAGTCGAAATTATAGTTATAGTACTAGTAGTATAAGTGGTAGCTTTAAGAATAATTTATTTAATTCAGTTTTACTCACATAATGGCGGTCCGGTTAATTACCACGCCAAGATTAATGCGGGATAAATATCACTGAGGATATTGCTGACTTATACTGCCCCTTGTCGTTGAGGTGAATTATTACAACCTGCACATCATTATGATGATGCATACCACGTTAAACCTTAGTTTACTACTAATGTTCACAACATTCGTATCGTCGAGTAGTCTATGGTTCGTTTCTCACAGCTGTGACCGTTCATGAATAGAGATATAAATACTAGTTAATAATTATTATCTGTCACTATCTATCAAGCAGGCAAGGCTTTGCGTAAATCGTGTTGATGGTGCAAATGGTGCTCGCATGGCACGTAAATACAAAATTGACCGAATTGATACAGTGTTGACGTATGTGTTTTCCAAACGATTTTTACGGGTATTGATCAGAAATTAGCATTTGATTAGATCTGCCACGAGGTTTCGGCTCACCTTTTTCTCTAATGTGAGTAAATACTCGTACGTCCTAGAGAGAAAGTCAGACTGCTCGCGAGGCGTTTGTTACCTCGAAACTCCACTTTACTTTAACTCCACTCTAGCTTTAAATAATCTTAAGGTATTCATACGGTAGTTATATATATACATATATATGTAGTGTCCACCACCCCCATGACCGGGCCATGATCGTTACGAGTTGGCCATTCTCTCGCTCAAGCAACACACGTCCTCTGTCTGGCTCGCAGCAACAACTACTGACTAATTTATTCTCATGCCTCTTTATATACTCAGAGATTGCCCCGCGCATTTAGTGACTTCCCGCGTCTTCGCTAGAAGTGTGGCGGCATCTTCTATTTTACGCCATATAGTTAGCTTGCTTCGGCATTGCCGCCAACCGACGCTGTCTATGTCTGCGCTGCTTAACGGACATTGCTATCCTACAATATATATGTTGATTGTGTACTATGTTGATATTTTGTTTGAGCCAAGCGCCTACCGCTAAATAATCCTTAAATTTTCAGAGCTCGAAGCTGGCAGACTCGCTGGCACGCGAGAGAGAACGTCTTTACGTGAGCACCAACGGAGCGCGAACCTTTGGCCGAGATGAGGATCTCCCGCCACTGCCCGTGCCCGACCTCGACAAGACCCTCGAGATATACCTTGACTCTGTGCGACCTCACACCTCGGACGATGAGTTCGAGAACACGAAACAAATTTGCCAGCGCTTTGCCGCAGGTATTTGAGTTGAATTTTTCGTTACTTATTTTACCACTACAAGGCTGGCTACATATTGTATTATTATTATTAGCAGTGCACCCCCTTTCTGTGGCCAATATGAATTGATGTTGGTTTTTTTTAATGAAAAACATACAAACTAATATATTATATGATTTTGTATGTTTTGCCGTCTCAGGTAGAGGCGCGCATCTTCAACGCCAGTTGTTGCAACGGGCATCTGAAGAGCGAAATTGGCTAGAAGCATGGTGGCGTGATATAGCGTACCTTCGCGGGCGGCTACCGTTGATTCCACAGAGTAACATGGCGGGCGCGTTCGGCCTGTTCGAGTTCGCACGACGCTACACCGGCCCGAGATCGGAGTATGCCGCCAAAGGTCTTCATCACTATATGAAGTTCTGGCATCTTATACGGACAGAGACACTGAAACAGCAGACATTCCGAGACACACCTTGGAGTATGGACCAGTTCCGGAGAGCATTTAACACTGTCAGGGTGCCCCAACAGGTGAGTTCTTCCCTGTCTGCGTTAGCATCTTTATTAAGATAGACACTGTCATACTAACCTCGGTCACGCACATCCGTCTATCTATATTTCCGCTCACCGGCAGCTTTTGGTAGTTTATCTGTCATTCAGTTGAGCATTGCTGAGAACCTGCTGAATTTATCTTCCATTTATTGTGACTTACGCCGCTTTACACGCTCCGGCTGCGTTTCAACCGACTGTGTTCATGTTTCTTCAAGCAGGTATCTATCCCCCTCTCTCTCTCTCTCTATATATATATATATATATATAGATATATACATTGAGAGAGATACACAAAGGCGTTTATGTAAGTTGACAAACAAACCGGAAGACCTCGGTGGTTTCGGTTTAATTTTTTAAATCCAAAGTACTTAAACTTGCCGATCTGCTCATATACTATATATATATATATATATATATATGTGTGTGTGTGTGTGTGGCAGTTACGCTCTACGGAATTTGCTACTGCCGGTTCCAGAAGAACCGTCATCAGCCACATTTTTGTCTATACAGAATTTGTAGGACAATTACAGTAACAACGACAACCACGCATTCCGTCAACAACCCGGCGACACTGAGGGTCTCTCAACCAGTTGTTGGCGCTGCTCCACTGCAATGCTGCCTATGCTGCTAACGGCCTGTGACGAACCACTTGTCGAGCTATTATTGATTATCAATCAGCTAAGCAAGCAGTTGCTCGTTCATTGTGTCTCAGAGTTCATAGCGGGCGACCGCTATCGCTCATAATGCAGCGACAATTTGCTCACAGGAACACGATCTCTCGATATATGAATGGCTTTCCATTGAAGTAATCTCACTCCCTGTTCGTGACTGATTGCGGTTTTCGTGTAACACTTTCAGGCACAGATGTGCACACTTTGTTTTTGACCGGAGCACACCGGTGTGGTGATACCAGCCGTGTGCGCGCCGTAGATAGATAGATCATTTCACTTGTCACTGGAGCATATGTTTGTACGTATAGGGGAGAATCCAAGAATCAGTGATTATCGTGGCCGGTTTTTGTGGTCATGACGTTTTTTGTTTTGTTTTGTTTTTTGTTCTGGGAGGTTTTGGGAATGCATGATGCACATGCGCCACTAGCAGCCTGCGTGACTAGTGTGAGACTCGCAAACCCACTAAACCGGGATTCCTCCCCACCCCCAGGCTCGGTATTACTTTGGCATTACATCGAAGGGTCATGATGGTATCGCCTCCTTAATGAGCATGGTCTCTCCGAGCAAGAACAACAACAGCAACAACAACCTGGCCTAAACGAAACGGGCTCGTGATAGTCACAATACACGCCCGCTAGACACATTTGCTTAGCTAAACCTCCGTGATATGTGTAACGTATACGTAATGTATTATACGGAAAATAAATCGTTCATAAAACAACAATTTTCACGACACGTCTCCCTAGAAGTCGGCAGGCACATGAACGCATTAAAGAGCTGTCTCACTCCACCAGCTGTGGTGATGGGCCGTGGGCGGTCTCCATAGCAGAAATGCCAAAGAAAGAAGCGCTACGAAGATTACGGCAAAAACATACGGTGACACTTGCTTCTTGCCACTCAAATCTCTATAGGATACAAATGAGACCTCCTCTAGAGTCTCTGCTTATGACATATTCTGAACTCTTACCCCCGATGCCCTGACCGCACCCGAAATAACGTGGGGCTTGTTGTGGCTTTAGAATATTACTGAACGATTGCTGAACGATTATCTGTGATACATTCGTTCGTCGTGGAAACGCGCTGTTTGCCACTAAAACTATTCACCGTATTTTTTGGTTGTAGTAAACCTCACTTTGGACTTCGATTTGTGCTTGCGCGCCTTTGCGCTTTATGTACTGTACTGCGCGGTTGCAAGTTAAACAAATCACCTAAAAACCTAGAGAGTCTTTGGTTTTCTCAGTTCAGATGCAATAATACAATTTGTTAATTTGAGGCTGAGAGATCAGAAAGTGGTAGTTCCGACGCCGTCCTGACGGTATATGGCCCCTTACGGTATATGGCCCCTTACGGGATTCAAAGGGGTATAACTTTTTTTTAAACAGCAGAATGTTCTCTTTCAGTATCGAAGCTCGGTTGAGTTTTGGGAGGTCGTCCAACCAAAAGCCTTGATGCTTTTAGAACAATTTTATTCAAGCACGTGCGCTATATTCGTCTGCAAAGATGGCAGCGGTAATTCGATGAGCCTCAGCAGTTTTGCCACCTTTTGGAGACACGAATACAACATTAAAAATGAAGTGTTGTATTCTTCACTTCCCATTTCTTGACCTCTTTACGAAACTCAAACGCTTCAGGTTTCAGAACGCATATTTGATTCGATAATATTTACTCTATTAGTAAACAAACGCGCGTAACCATGCCAAACAAGTTTTAGACGTGTGCGTGAAGGCGTAAACGAAGTAACTGATTGAACTTGAACACGCGATCGAAATCGAACTGAGTGTTCGCCAATTTTCTCCACTGCCATAGGAAATGGATGATCTTCGAACGTTCTTCCATACGGAGGCGGAGCAGTTTGACGTTCCGACAAACGTCATTGTTCTTTGTCGCGGCCACATCTTCTCGTTGGAGATGTGCGACTCGCTGAAACAGCCCCTCACCGCGGCCGAGATCGCCATTGGCCTAGAGAGGGTCGAGAACTTCTGCGCTACTCAGCATCGAGGCAAGGGCGTCGGTGCGCTTACCTGTCAGGACCGTGAACAGTGGGCTGTCGATCGGCAGCATCTCATGGAGATTTCGAAGGACAACGTCGAGAAGCTCAGGTTAGCGATATATATATATATATATATATATATATAGAACAACTTAAGGAAGGGTCTGTAACGACTAACTTAACAACCGTATTAGCATACTTTCTAGGCTGCATGCAGTAGTGACGGTAGACCATTACGATGTATCCATTTAGCCATGCACTAAGCATTCGATTGGATGTCAAAAAAGTGTTGAACAATGTTAGTCTGCTGAACCTATCTCAAGGCTTAGTAATCAGTTCTTTGTACAGTCTAATATACGCTCTAATATACGTCTTTTTTAACTTAGACATCCAGATCGCGGATATTTTAGGAGACAGTTGCATACGATTCTTAGCATGGATCTTAAGGTCGTTTACGTATTGGATGTGCTGTCTCTGGTTTGCATTCGCGTTATTATATGCGATGCCTAAAGTACTATGCCCGAAATATCTCGAAAATGCATCTACGAGGTCGTTGTATTTTCGAGTCGTCGTACAACGCATAAAATGTGTCGCCTTTTTTCTTTGTTATTTAAAAAGTCGTTAAGTCAATCATCATTTGTCAAATGAGTCGTTTTGTCAGAATCCATTTGAACAAGTAGATACGCCAAGCGGGGCTCCTGGAAGAATTATAAATTTGTTTTAAAAGTGGTGTGGGAGCCACGTACACCGCTTTGTAATTGCTCAAGTCTCACAAAGCTTCAAACACAAAACGCTTTAATCGTTTTAGATTAAGCCACAGTTATAAAGTTGTTGTTTTAGTGGAGCGGCACTCTAGTGAAAACTGCACACTCGATTGCTAGCGACTTATCTGCCGCATATGGAAAGCGCGTATGTTGTGGCAGAACGTAGCGATGCTTTGTACTCGTAAAAGACGTGTTCCTAGTTTGGACGTTTCATTCATCTGCTTCCAGTTTGGACGCTCTCATTCATCTGCTATGACTGATTGAATCGTATCACTGCATAACTCTAGCTATAAATTCGGTCTACAGAACTTTAACTATCACTAAACTTAAAATAACAACAATCACGACGAGTACTACTTTTACGTTTATCTGTCCACTAAAATATAAATTCCAACCAACCACGGTCGGACACTGCCCAGCTTTAACCTGTAAAGGACTTGTGGCACTATCTGTTTCGCTAATTGTTCCGAGGATTCCGATAGGTTTCACTCACCGCTGCGCCCATTTCGGAACTTTTTTTTTGTTTTGTTTGCAAATGTGGCATTTGTTTCAACAATTCCTTGAGTTAGCGTGAAATAACCAAACACGAATGATCGAACCAAGTACGCCACAGAAGTGTGTTGCCTTTTTTCTTACACGTTGCTTATGCACTCCTGATAAGAAAGAACCCCCCGTTCCCGGGACACCTGGGACCGAACCTAATGAATATATTGCGTTTAACTGTCAGCCACCCCGGGCCACGCTGCAACGCTATCTCTCGCCACTCTGCTTCCTTAGCAACGCGTCGTAGTAAGACCTACTTACTATCTCATTAAGCAAGCAACCAACTGTCTCGTTCTTTTCATCGCCAGGCTCATTGAGGAGTCGGTGATGGTCTGCGTGCTGGACGAGGCGTCGCCAGAGAACCGCACCGAAGTCATGGCCGAATCGCTAAAGGGCTCGTGCGTTGATCGGTGGTCCGACAAGGGCGTCCAGCTAATCTTCTTCGCTAACCTGACTGTCGGCTCCAGCTCGGATCATACGCCCGCCGACGGAATGGTACACATCTGTCTCTCGCACTGGGCTCATCTGTCGACCATTATCGACGACCTAAATCAACAGCCGATGGGCCCGGTGAGGCCGGCCAACCTGAAGGAGCCGGTCTACATTAATTTTGAGTAAGTCTCTTTGTGCTAAACTTTGGCGTTATGTGGCTGGCGTGCTATCGCACTTGATTAATAAATAAAAAAACAACACCTTCCAAAAAAAGAATTTTGTTTCTTCTAGTGTTTTTGTTTGAATGTGGGATTTGTAGACAGGGCGGCTTAAGTAATGAATCACCACGCATATGAGCGCAATCCCAGTGAAATACTAGAATAGAGGAGAAAATTAATACTACACTACTGCAAAATAAAGCTGAAGGTTAGATGACTATTGAAGTTACCTGAAAAGTCAGCATTCTAAAAAATATTAAAGCCGACGAATCTACTTTTAAGAGAGTAATTAAAATATTTCTATCGGACGCAAGCTATGATGCACAACTCGTGGAAGAATGCCCAATACGAAACTCGCCACCTTATTATGCGTCATGCAATGCACGGTTTCCGTCATGCAGTGTGCACGAAAGTTGATTTTCCTGAGGCAGACGAGCAGTGCACCTATCGGCACTGTGGAACAACTTGCTCAACCTATCATCTATTGCATTGCCGGAATCCACCAATCTTCCGGCAAATGAATATGTAACATACACTCAACTTGAGTAATAAATGATTGTTTTGATTAAAATATTCTGCTCTGCCTATAAGCAAGACGGCCTAAAATGATTGCGATCACGGAGCCGAGCTCGAGATAATTAATACTCGTTACTTATATTTGAATAAAACGTTTTTTTTCTTAAGACTCGACGACGAACTCGAGCTGAGTCTTGTGCGGGCCCGAACCCAGTACCAGCGACTGGCCGACACCATTGATGTTCGGGTCACCGAGTTCACCGACTACGGCAAGGAATTCCTCAAGACGTCGCAGATTCATCCAGAGATGTTCTTCCAGATTGTCATCCAGACGGCCTATATACGACTGCACGGCAAGCCGGCTCCAGTCTACTGTACAGCGTCGACACGGGCCTTCTACCACGGACGAACCGAGACCTGTAGAACGTGCATAGAGGAGGTAAGTGTTCGAAGAAATGTCAAGTATTACCGAGCCTGGGAGGATGGGGAGAAATCCGGGTTTGTGTGTGGGTTTGTGAGCCCCACACTAGTCACGCAGGCTGCTAGTGACGCATGTGCATTCTGCATTCCCGATTAAATGATCGACCCGAATACTTTTGCTCACATGTTCTTCTCGAAATTCCTCTTGCGTGAGGCGTAACTCGTTTTCACGTGTGGCTTCGCAATTCATATCGCCCTATGAACCGCCTGAACTTTACCATTTATCGCATATATGCCCCTCCATTCCTGTTGCCAATAACAATAATCAACGAAGCGGATAAAATCGTTTGCTAATGGCAAGGCTAATAGTTAGTACACATTCTTATATATATATATATATATGCATACACTAAAGTGCTAAAGGAAGCAACATCATGGCGGGATTGTGCCGTGTCAGAGCTCTCAATTGATTCGCCCAATATATATATATATATATACTTGATCCGTTTGTTATTATCGTGACAGTTGTACCTAAACACTCAAGTCACCCTTCTATAGCATGGTGCACGAGTACATCGATGTGCCAAAAAATGCATTCTTGTAGGTGGTGGCATTTGCGCGGGCGTTGATTGCGAAACAGCCCTCGGGGGAACTGGTTGCTCTGCTTGCTCGAGCTGTTCTGGCGCTGAGCGCCGCAATGTTGAACTGTATCGCCGGTGAGGGCTGCGACCGCCACCTCATGGGTCTCGCCATCCTCGCGTGGCTCGAGTCAGCCGGTGAGGATATGCCGGACCTCTTCACCGACCCGTCGTTCGAACGAAGTGGCGGAAATGGCAAGTTTGTGCTGAGCACTTCGCTGAATGGCTTCACGCCTCTCATCGGCTGTGTGCCCCCGATCGTCGAGCACGGCTATGGCTGTTTCTACAGCTTCGAGAAGGACCAGTAAGTCAAGACGGCTGACTATGCGGTATTTGTGTTACCGCAGTTTGTTTACCTTACCGTTAAAATTCAGTCCGGCCATCGTGACAGACAGCGTTGCATGCGTGTCTATTATTGTGCGCTTTTATCGCGGCTGCCGTGTTTACTGTCTGAGACTCTGCTAATGATACACTAATAGCATTTTTCTTGTCTCAGATGTATGCAGTGCTGCGTTTTTTCTTGTGTTTGTTTTTGTGGAGATATATATATATATATATATATATATATAGCAGTTTGGCTTCCCCACGTCTGAATAATAATAATAATAATAATTATTATTATTATTATTATTATTATTATTATTATTATTATTATTATTATTATTATTATTATTATTATAATAATAATATGTGTTTTTGCCTGCGTTTGCATTTTTAGAATAATCATTGCTTGTACCAGCTACAAGGATCACGGGACCTGCACAAAAAAATTCTACCAGAGCATCGTTGACACCCTCATCGATATGAAACCTCTGCTTACATACGCCAGACTGTAGCTACTATAGTGAAGTCAAACCCTTAAGCTCATATATATATATATATATTGTGGTACCGACAGAGTTTGCGCCAGTAGTACCTCTGTCATCTATCTTGCAATTTTGTGACTTTCAGTCAAGATGATATTATTAAGGTGCTCTTCTGAAACGCCAGAGATAAGGCCAACCAAGATTTGTTGAATTCTCTACGCCATATATTTTATGTCGCGAATTTTAAGGATGAGCTTTGAGGAAGCTCTATTTGAAGCGGTGTTGTCGATTGCAGGCAGGTGGACGCGTGTCTTGGTTTGTATTGTGACTTTTGATCGTACTTAAAGACTTGCAACTTACGTCTGCCGACAGTGATTTATATGTGGACATTCTGGGCGATTCAGATCTCGGTAGTGTTTGTGCTTCAAAGTGCAGTTTTCCTGCGCTATTTGGATCATACGAAGTTGTATTATATACATACAAGCAGGAAGGAAACTCACTGACTTTAAGTGAAGTTTTATGAATAAATACTCTGTATTTCACACGTTTAGCATTCAGTACTGAGCCATGCGGACTGAAGAGTCATTCTGAGTATATTGTACAGGACGCTGCACGTTGTTTGTATTGTTCATAGAATGCTCTGAGAATCTCCTAGAATAGTTAAAATAGTGACAGTTAGTAATACTACTGTTACCATTATAAAATGGATGGTATTGTTATTCATATTCGTATCAACCTTTATTGGGATAGAGCGTGTGATGTATCATATAGCGATAAAGGTAGAATAATTGTATGTTCTACTGAAGTGATCACAAGGACAGTTTTGTACCAATTCGATGGACTATAATTGGAATGGACGCGCAATAAACACTGTTTTAACATTCGATTGTTGTCGTTTAGGCTAGTCATTTTACCCGGGATATTTTCTTTTTTTATTAACGTCTTGCATGATTATTATCATTATTATTGCATGTTAAGCAATGTTACAGTTGTGAGGTTTGTAGGTATTATCGCAATTCTCTTAAATAATTACTTTACCTATGGCACCTAGAATAGATGCCGCGTTCCTTCTACAAGCGGCCACAGACAACGCGTATCATTATTAGTTATGAGAATGTTTTTTTACATTTGTATTTAGACACTTTTATTTGGGACTTTTCTCCTAGCGTAAGATTAATCGGCCAGTCCGCATTGCACCTGTGTATATCCATAAGATTCAACTGCGATAAAGCTAGCTACGAATTACAGCGGCTAAAAGTCGGAAAGCTGGAACAACAGCTCTTATTGCTTATTTTTATTGCTGCCCATACAACCCGCTCTTTCCTGACCTCCAGGGTTTGTCCAACATTCTTATTTAAGCTAGATTTTTTAAATGCTTTTAATGGAGTAAAGAGATACCACTTACTAAAGACAGCTAAGGGCTCCATCCCAAACATGCGCAAGAGGTGTGCAAGGCATCGGGCCCTGACGGTGTCCCAATCTCCGCGGTTCAGCTGTTCATGATGGAATATCCGGAAACGGTAGCCGCCGCGGCGCTTGCGATGTTTCGGACGGGCTCACTTCCTACCGTATGGAAGGCCGCAGACCTGGTCCTCAAACCCAAAGGCCCCGGGTCCTGCCGCCCAATCTGCCTTTACGTGCTTCCACGCCCGGCACGGCTTCCGTGAAAGCCGCTCAGCCAACGGCGCCATGGCGGATTCAGACATAGGTCGAACTCCTCCACGAGTCCCCGCCTAGAAGACGGGACTTTGTCTCACGATTTTACTGGGCGTTTAAAACGCTTTTATTAGCCTACCGCGGGGAGTTAATCTAGAGACTCTTCACAGAAAAAGATCCCCCTTTCCTTACGGAAGTTTATAGCCAACTATCTACATGATAGGACGGACCAGCCCGACGGAACGGTCTTTAACATGACTGCACGGGTGCCACAAGGCTCCGTACTTGGCCCCCTATGGCTATAAATTATAACCTATGACGACGTGCTGCACCCGAGAGGCCTACCCCACGGGATTGACCTCCTTGCCTTACGCTGACGACCCCGAACGAGGCACTTGCCGACGTCGCCCGCTGGATGCAAGCGACGGGGCTTGCTCTCGCTTTCCAAGAGCGATGGCCGGAGAAGATGCTCCGCCCTTCAACTCCACCTAGAAGACCATAAGATACCTCGGGGTTACCCTTGGCAGGGGTACCTTAGTAAGAAAACGAATCCGCCAAGAGGGTAGGAGTCCTCAGGTTGATCGCAGCGTACATGACGGTTAGCGCGGCGGCGGCTCTTATTCTTGCCGGAAGGATCCCATGAGATCTGAAGGCAGCCGAGCGGCTCCGCTTATAGTACAACCCTAACCCCAAAAAAAGAGGAGGAAAGTAAGCGCTCAATTGACCTCTAGCAGGAGGAATGGGACCGTCTACAACAGGCGCTCCACGGCTGCTCCAGGCGCTAACCCCCACACCCTTATCCCAAACCTCAGCCTCAACCGAACGGGGTAAGAACTAAGGTTTTGGGGGGGAGGGTGCATTTACGCGCACCCGCCGAAGCTCTTAGCGAGTAGTGTGAAACTCGACACCGACGAAGAGTATTGGACTCCATCATAATTGCCTGTAAGACTCACTACCCCTTCCCCTCTTCGGAATTGTCTGACAGTGCACCGAGGCCGAAGGGGGACCTTCCCGTACTCAACCGCGTCTGGGGCCTCTGTGAACTGAACCGGCGGGGGTGGGACCGTGCGAGTCAGACGCGCTCATCGAACCTCCTTCAGGTGCGTCTTTTCCCGCATCAGAGCATCTAAGTACTTGAGTCCCTCATTCCAGCACAGCGTCCTTCGCTGTGCTTAGTCACCAGTAGATCCCATGGTAGCTGCTGTGCGAGCACCAATAAAACGTCTGTACTAGCCGGTCTGTTTCCCTCGCAGGCGCGCAAAGCCATGGTCCTCTAGGCGACTCGCAGGGCACTGCGATTGGAACTTGTACGCAACGCCATGTTTGCCACACCGACGCTGCATACAGTGCTGTAGATTGACGCCAGAAGGCTGCAAAAGGACGATATGAGACAAGTTCTGAGACACCTGGGCGACTTTCCTGGTTACTTGCTGGGTGGAGCTTACATTCTGCACTACCCTGGTTCTCACAGGTCACGGGGACTTCCAGTCCTACTTGTTTAGGATTGGGAAGGCCCCTAGCTTCACGTGCGTCCACTGCGGCGAAGGACTCGATAACAACCCGGAACACACCGTGTTAAGGTATCCAGCATGGATGGAGCAGCACGCACATTTACTGGAGCTTTTAAGCAACACAAAAGCTTTTAATCTGAGGGATATTATTAAGAAAATGGTGGAATCTACTTTGCATTAGGAAGAGGCGTCGCAAGCTTTAAGAACATATTACATGAGAAGACAAGGGACGCCCTTTTTTTTCTACTAGGGCTCGGCTTAGGGTAATCTCTGCGATATATGTAAGCCATTCGCCGGCCACACACCCCAAACCTACCAAGTGCATCATTAGGAATGTATGTCGCCACTGCAAGAATATGTGTGGGCCTGAGACTCGGCACGTCTCTCGTTCACCCTGAAATGTGTCGGAGCCGGTGGGCATTAGAGCTTGCCTACACTCTCACATGCGTCCTCAGTAGTGGTCGTCGACCACGCCATGCGGCTAACGATATATTAGGTAGAGCCTTGAGGACGACAGGCTACCCAAGCGCGTTGAAAGCTACTGGACTAACCAGGGGGTAGACGTCCCGACGATGACCCTCATTCGTTTTGAACGGGGTTTGGGTCGGCGTCGGTGCACTTAAAACTGGTCACGCCGCGATATTGGAGAAGGATACTATGAATTTGCCCCTTGAGGTAGAAGTAAGTCAGGTTTTGCACCCTTTTCCGAGAGGAAAAAGTACTCTTGGCAAACCATCATTGTGATTTCTGCAACGAGATTATGAAGAGGAGACAAATGCCTGGAGCCTGGCATATCGGTAGGCCTTCTCTATTATTTGAGGGTAAACATTGTGGTAACAGACGAGACTCAAACTTATACCGTAATATAGCGTCTGAAAATACGCTGAAAAATATCTTCTGCATATTGATTACAAAACGGATCGAGTACGTGGTCGACCAGACCCTTCCGCCTGAGCAATTCGGCTTCCGTAGAGGTCGAGGAACGCGTGATGTAATCCATGTGCTTTAGTTAGAGATAGAGCGAGCTGTGACAAAACTGGGAGGTCATTTGTACGCAGCCTTTATAGACTGCGTCAAAGCTTTCGATAAAGCACCTCAAGATATTCTGGTGAAGTCATTCCGACACGCAGGGTTGGTGGCTCTCTTCTGCGCGTAATTTCGAGCTTGTTTGATGAGGACACTTTAATGGTACAAGGTGAGCCGGAAGGCAAAATGTGAGAACCCCGCAAGGGGACCCATTGAGCTGCGTCTCCTTTACTCTTCTGCTTGCCGATTTTATCGCTTATATTCGACAGGAGTTCCAGAAAACCACAGTTGTGATGTACGCAGATGACATAGTGGCTGCTCGTCAC
This sequence comes from Dermanyssus gallinae, assembly GCA_003439945.1. NCBI lineage: Eukaryota > Metazoa > Arthropoda > Arachnida > Mesostigmata > Dermanyssidae > Dermanyssus > Dermanyssus gallinae. The sequence goes on from QVRM01006660.1 coordinate 384,925, forward strand.
GACCTGGGTGCCATCAAGTGCATCACTTCTCTGGAAGAGGTGTTCCTTGTTTCAAGGGGGCTGCAAATAAACGCCATAAAGACTAAGGCTGTGAAATTCAGAAAAGGAGGTGGATTGGCTGCCAAAGACGGTATACGTTGCGGCGGCGAATTCGTCAACTCATTCCGGTATCTGGGGCTTCGGCTTCATTATACCGAGACGACCTTTACTGCTCACATCGCAGAGACAGTGCGCATAGCCCTAATCTCTCTTTATGGAGACGTCCGGCGACTGTCCGTCCCGTCGACAGTGGCACTCTTCTACCTCAAGATTGTTCCAATGCTGATGTATGGTGTTGACAGGGTATGGGAACACCTCATTTTGGCAAACTTTGATTTGCTTGAGCTGGAGCCGCTTTGTGTACCTAATGTTGTCGCTACCGACATGCTTTTCGAATGTTCAACCCAAACATCAACAAACATTACCCTATGCACGAGTGGGCGATCGTTGCAGAAAAACCTTTAACAGGGCCCCATATATATATATATATATATATATATTGGCTCCTTCTTGAAGTACAATTCAATAATTCAAGTACGCTTTATTTACTTTACAATTGTGTATGACCCACCATTAAATGTAGTTACTTTTCTGTATGACTTACGTGCGAGTACGTCCCTTGCGATAACGCATATACGGCCACCCGCCGAAATGCAATGTTTACACTTATTAAATAGTATTAGCATACAGCTACTACGTCACTTCAGAAGTTAACAACAGTCACAACAACAACAATAACGAACAGCTCGTAACTTTGATTGGGGTTGCCATTTACATCCTCAGATCATTATGATGACAAACCTAGCTACAGCGTCACAGCAAAAATATCGCTCCAACTATGATAATTAGATAAGATAGCGACAGCCGTTCTAACGTTGCTATTGGTGTTAATGTTGTAGCAAGTATCATGAGTCTGTTGCTTAAGTATTTTTCACGCAAGTAGGACCTATTATTTTGTGTTATTTCACTCATTTCTTAAGTCCGTTCTTTTACGTGTACACGCCATATATAATCGTCACACTACGTGGTCCCTATTTGATGCTGTTGCTGCCGCCGCCGCAGGTCTACTGTGGCACGTCAAACCACATACACCTAACTGTCGGTCTTGAGATCGTCCGTGCTGTAAATTACGTCCATATAGTTGAAGAGAAGCTCTTCGACAATTGACCGGTCCGGAATTGTCTGCGCCAGGCCGTACACGGCAGCCTGTAAAGATCATACAATCCATATATATATATATATATATATATATATATATATATATATATATATATATATATATATATATATATATATATATATATATATATACCTGTAAAGATAATACAATTCCTATACATATTTATGTATATATATATATATATATCTCCACGACGCATATTTCGCGCTTTCACTCGACTCAATAGGCGAGACGGCGTCACCTGTCAATGACGGGCCAACTCGTGGATGCAAAATCTTAATCGTGTTAACTTATACTCTGAGTAGGTATGTTATATAATGCTATCTGATCTCGATTTAACCGTAGCGTTTTATGCACATTTAGGTACTGTATCATAGAATAATGTATATTAGCCAATTCTTACTTAAGCCTGGCTGGCGGAATTTGCTTTAGCTAGCGCAAAGCGTTAGATCTTACCTCACTCACATTTCTCTTAAGATTTTTCTATCGCCTAACTAAATTACTGTCGTTTAGGCGATACGCTGTTTCGTTTCACTGCGTTCTATAGACAAGCAAGTCTATTTTACTTATCTCCACTACTCGTTTGCATGTATACGAATATGTTGACGCCGACCGAGACCATAGAAATCAGCTTACTGCGTCATAGTCAATATTGCTAGTAGCGGTAGCATAAATATAGGTGCCTATTTTTCTGCAACCGACAGAGGCAGTAGGCTACTGATGGGCAGTTCTAGTACCTGGGAAGAAATCTTCTTCTCGGGTTCGTTTATCATCTCTTCGGCAAGCTCGCGGACATCTTTGAGGAATCGTTCAGCGACACTATTCTGCACGTGGATCGCTGTCAGGCAAAAGTGTACGCCACTAGGAGACTGCAACGGGTTGAGGTGCCAACGTCGTTTGCTCAAGCGAACGTTTAACTCGAAGATGTTAAATACATCACTCGTGAACGCCACGACCGTCGCCTGCAATCACGATCGCAGTAACAGATGCGTCATTATTAGTGCTCGAAGTTGGTGCGAAGTCTATATATATATAAATATATAGACTTCACGTGACCCCCTCAGGCAAGACCTTCGCTGCACACATAGAGGAGAGGACTCGAAAAGCCTTGATCGCGGCGACAGCCCTTAAGCAGCCTCAGATGCTCTCGATTAAGACAGCGCAAGCTCTCTTCGATATGATAATAGCGCCATTCGCATTATACGGGATCCAGCTTGTGTGGGCAAAGCTAAGCTCGGTTCAACTTGGTGCACTCGATCGAGTGAAACCAGCTTTTGAACGGGTACTAGGTTTACATACGTCAGCATATACCAAACGGGTACTAGGTTTACATACGTCAGCATATAACCGCCCTACGTATTTGCTGTGCGATGCTCCACTATTCGTGGAACAGATCAAAAAACAGTTTGCTCTCCCAGACACTCCCGCATACAGCGAGTTGATACGGCGATATAAAGAGAAAATGGCAGATAGCCACCCACATTTTCATACGACAGATGCAATGGTTAGGTGAGAATGGAAGGGCACAGGCAGGACAAACAGGCACATAATTGCCCGTTTTGCTGTGCACGGTTTTCACCACCTCTTATGCCAGAAAGACGCTTGCCATGAACCCTGTGACACATGTGTTTGTAAATATTGTTATGGTATATGCGTAAGATATCATGGTAGTAAGTGCAATGCAATCACCTCGCTAACAAGGCTGGCACTGAGCGATCTGTAATTATTAATATCATTACGAGGCTGTAGTGATATTTATCATACTATTGTATATTTTACCCAATCTGGAATGGAGATAAATCAAGTGAATATATAGACTTTGCATCTATATATATGCGGAGTCATGCATGAAGGAAGTTATGCATGTCTGCACATGCAGACATATATATATATATATATATATATATATATATATATATATATATATATATATATATATATATATGTCTGCAAATGCATAAATAAACCAACTAGCAATCTTTGAAAAAGGAATGCAAAAAATTGATAGATTCCAAGATGTCCGTACCTCTGGTTCGCCAAGTAGACGTAACCCCTCAATTTGGCGGATGCCTTCCCGAATCTTGCGAGCTTCATTTACGATATCTCGACATGCTTTCACGTAGCCTTCGTAGCCGTGGTATCGAAGAGTCGCCCAGCAACATGCAACGACCGCGCCTGATCGACTGCCTGAATATATACAAACGCTTGCTTTGTCAATTATTCCTTTATATATATATATATATATATATATATATATATATATATATATATATATATATATGTTTTGTTTCTAATCTATATATTATATTTCAAGGTTCTTAGTTAATTTTTACTCAAAGAAAGCTCAGAGGCACTGCTAGAAACAGATTGCGCTACTGCCTGCAGACTTTACACCTGCCTTCCGAGGTGTGGAAAATGTGATTCCCTTCTGCTAAACAAACCTCCGCGTGGAATCCATGCATGGCCAAGCATGCCTAACCTTTGATTTAGTCACTTACATGAGCTTGAGGTCATTACCTTTTTTTCGATGAAGGATTCAAAAATGCGTGATGCACATGACAGCTAGCAGTGACTAATGCGGGGCTCAAAAAACCCACAAAACCTGAATTCTGGTTCATTCCCTCAGGCCGTAATTGAGCGGCATTTCGTAGACATTGAGGTCACTATTTAAGATTCGTAGAACAGCATTTTCATTCAGCCCCTGAGGTACTCCTTATAGGATGACGTTTTAACAACGTAGAAGAGTCCACAGAAGTCTTCAAACATAGACTAAATGGCTGCAGCTGGTAGGGTACAATTTCAGAACTCTCTTTCAAGAGTTGGTATTCATACGCCACGCAAATCGCCAGAACTAGAATACTTTTAGAGACGGTTGTATGATTAAACAACGTCTGAAGGTATATATATATATATATATATATATATATATATATATATGCCGTATTACCTTATGCTACTATATATACAAGTTTATAGTATACATTTCTAGCATAAATTTGCGCGACACCTGACACATGGCAGCCAAGTTGGTAAATGTGTCGTTTAAATGCCTGTCATTTACTACAAATAAACACGGATAATTTAAGCGCAACTGAAATAAATTACGCTTCTAAAATGGCCCGGTTTCCGAAAAACTGACCTCTTACTTGCTTTACTTAGTATGCGTACAATGTCATGTAAATCCGTTGAAGAAATGGTAACGTTATGAAAAGTTGACATAATGTCATGTTGACTCCGCGCGGTGCTGGCATGCATAAACGTCAGTACTCGGTAACTTGACAACTCAGTTAATGAGGATCACGCAAGAAACTGTTAAGTTGATAAATGAGTAGAATCTTAAAGACCTCGTTTCTTTTTCTTAAGGGCAAGTAGAGAATTAGTCCATCATACGCGAATGTACGCAATTGAGCATAAGACTCACCGCATATTGTAGGCGTAACGTAGATTCCTCCAGGCCAGTCCTGGGCAACAGAGAACTGACAGTGAAGATATTTCTTGTGTGCGTACATAATAACTGAAGTTCCTTTCGGTGCCATCGCGTATTTGTGTGTATCAGCACTGATCGAAGTCACACCTGAGTCATGAGTTCGACGGCGAATTTGTAGGTTAAAATGCGTATTCTCAAGTGGCCTCTACATAAAGCTACTATAATACCGTGTTAGACATCCTGATCGGGAGTATTCATCCATACTAGATATAATTCATTCTAGCCACATTCTAGACCGACCTGGAACTCTGAAGTCAAATGGTGCCACCGGAAAGCCTGCATCTTCCATGAAGGGCATAATGAAACCGCCGAGACAACAGTCAACATGCACCGGGATGTTCCACTGCCTGCCCAGCTCAGCAATTTCCTCGATTGGATCCACGATTCCATGCGGGTAGCCCGGAGCACTACCGACAATCTGGTATGTTCAATGTGGTCACAATGATAACAGCTTTAATAAATCCGGTTAGAGTAACATAAATAATTCTGGTATGTATACAACGCTGAACATGAACATAGTTAATAGCCGTTTAGCTTGGCAGGCATTATCCGTCCACATTGCATAGAGCACAGTTGTTTTTACCAGATCATAAGATCGAATGAAGGTAGGTCTCAACCGCTCAAAAATTCACACTTCACTAATCGACATATATAACATGTTTTGTAATGAAATGAAGAGGCATTTCTTTTTTTAGGAATGGCTGTGAAATTTTGTGTAATGCTATACCGATGTAGCGCGCTAGGCAGCGCTTCACAAAATGTGCGATTACAAATATGGAACGAAGTGTTCGATTCGGAAACTGAACATATCGGCGTTTTTTTTAATGCAGCCAGCGCTGTATTTCAAAACACGCCAGTAATTTCCTATTATATATATATATATATATATATATATATATATATATATATATATATATATATATATATATATATATATATATATATATACTGGTATAAAATAAATGTGTAGCTTTATTGTCGTTTCTATACAAGACATTTCCACCCCCATTGACGGAAAACCTCTCACATGTTCAACCCACGACCCCTTAAGTCATCCGTCCATTCATACATAAACACCCCGTGTATATATATGAACACCCGTTGGTCGAAAAGCAATGGTGGACAAAATGCGTACCAGGATGGTGTTACTGTTGATCATTTTGCGCATTTTCTTTACGTCGACCTTCATCGTTTTCAGATCTAGCGGCACCTTACGAATCTCGAGACGTAGCCAGTCCGCGGCCTTATCAAAAGCCGCATGAGCTGTCACCGGTACGAGAAGTTCCGGCCTGGTCACGCCACGGGTTTTTAGAGCGAAATCGCGGTAAGACTTGCACGCCAACACGATCGACTCCGTTCCTCCAGTCGATATCTTTAAACAATTTGCATGTACTGTTAAGCTAAAGTACTAGTATGAAGTAAAAAAACACCCATTTGCATTTGCACCGGGCTGCGCAGACTATAATGAGAGCCAAACACGTATTCACGCTATATATATATATATATATATATATATATCAAGGAATTACAGAATTTAAATAAATTTGCCGTCCGGAAAAAACAATCCCATAAAAAAAATATTTATATATATATATTCTCAGGGGAACGGAATGGAGGTGCAGACATGTCCATTTTCGATACAGTAGAGAGATACGTGGCAGATCTGTACGTATGTATACATACCGTACACACTTTATACAGTTATGCGTAACTCCGACAAATGTCCTTAAACGTATATATAATAGAAGGAACTAGATCTCTATGAACACGTATTATTAACATGTTTCGTGCTATGAACTGTTTTAGTATAAACTAAAATTGTTTGTTCTATAGAGCTTATCCACTTCCAAACTTTGTTGAAATAAGGCTTATATATACACATGGAAAGAGAGAGATTTAAAACCAGAAGCACATCAAAGAGGACACATTCTTGGAAGTGAGAGAGCGAGGTGATAAGCATAGTTGGCGAATACGCACCGATCCACAGGCCTCTGCATCTCCATGAAATAGATTAAGCACCCAACGAATCAATTCTGCTTCCATTTTGCGCACACCCGAAAATACGTCCGCGTGCAGATGGTTGCTTTTCATCGTCATGGAGTAGATCTGTTCAAAGCAATCGCACCAGAGTACAGATACATATATTTTTTTTTAGAAACCGACCCAGTCCGATATAATCCATTATGAACGACAAATGTATTATTGGTATATATCTCATTATTATACCTACACATAGTACGTCATACAAACTCAAAAACAGAAAAGCAGGAAAAACATTTATGCCCGTGGCTGCAAGACCGTGGGTGTAGGTTATAAACAATCAGGTCACCACCTCTATGCAAAATTGTAAGAAGTGCAGGTTGAAAAATATCATCACCTAATTGTTTAAGGCCTGATTTACATGGCAGCGCTTTTTGTTCTGCCCAGGTTTTAAAACCAAATAATCCAGTACTCTCAGCGTGGCTGTGGCAAAAGGATACGATACCAATGAATATGGATTTTATTACTGCTACTAAAGGGGAACTTGGTGATCAGAAAACTGATTACGAGAAAGTAAAAATCTCGCAAATGGAGATTGAAATTGAGACATATAGAGCCGATAAGTGTACAATTTTAATTCGCTCGTAGGACTTGCGCGAGGCCAAAACTAATTATTTTTAACAAAGCTGCAAAGCACAAAATTAACTTCCCCTATATAAATGAAAAAAATAAAGAAAATAATCATTAGAAAACAGTTTTATGGTTGAATTGAAATACGTAAAGTACATTTCTCGATTAACTTTGTGGCAGGGCATCGGCTGGTATCTCACTAATTAACGAATCCTTGCAAGACTTATTACGCTACAAATTCAGAGGATCCTGCACGATTGATAGGAGTATATCGGCACAATATGCTTTACTGCGCGTGCAATATTTTCACACTATTTCGAATATCTACGCGTGCGTGTTGATGTGCGTAACGGACCTCGAGTTCCGGCATACTCACCTCGACAACCATCTGCTCAGCAACAATATCGTTGCGGGAGTAAATCGTTCCCGAAACATGGCCCGTCTTCCAGTCAGCTGTTGAGAGTTTCAGATAGTCCCTCACATCCGACATGATTGACTCCTATAAAAAAGAATACGCGACGTCATATGTCAACTGTCAACCATCTTCGACTCATGCGATGATAACTCATGAATATTTTTATATATGCATACATTTACTCAATAAATTAATAATAAGTGTATTTCGTTGTTTCAATTCAAAATGCGTGTAGAAGTCTAAGTTTCGAATGACACGGTCCCGTCGATCGGAGCTCCAGGAAAAGACTATACAATCTTAGCAGGGAGCTACTGTCAGCCAGCTCTTCTCTGTGTCAGTTCGTAGAGCAGCTGAAGAGATAATCTCTGCTTATTACTACAAATCTGTCTGTACAAGTAGATGCGTGTGGTGCATTATCACGTTCGCTGGCGGGTAGATATGTATTTTTTAGCAAATGACTATATGTACATATATATATATATATATATATATATATATATTGTTTTTTAAATACAGAATAATACACATTTTATTTAACTCATAACGGGGTGTAAACAATTGTCCCCCAGTGAACGTGGCAACAAACTACATCAGCCCTAAATCCAGGCCTGGTGTCGACCATCTGGGCAAGGTGCCCAGCACCGCCGTGGCGTTACCACGTTATATATATATATATATATGTATTTCGGCGCTATAAAAGCGAAAACCAGAAAATCTTTCATCTACCCCCAGTATGAGCCATATATACATATATACGATAGAAAGATAACACGTTGAGTGCCAAACCACAAGACCACCGACCACATTGATTCCTTTCGTAGGGAAGACAGTCTTAAACGGTGAAGCAGCGAAGTCCTTCTTGAGATCCTTCTCGAGATTCCGAACGAGGGGACGCATCTGTTTCTCAACGAGCGTTCGAAGCAAAGGAAGCTTACGGATCCATTGCAGCCAGCCGACACGTTTATTGGTCGGCACGAAGTCTGCGAACGGAACAGAGCCAGCAAACACAACCGAAGTTGGCTTACGTCAATAAAATCGACGGACAAGACATATATCATGCTTACATAACTTGAATAAGATTGTTTCTCTTCTCTAAATACGACAGTGATTCTGCTTAGCTTACGACGGATATTTCTATACAACTGTTAGGCGCTACCGGTTAAGAACGGGACCAAGCAGCCAAGAGGCCCGCTCATGTGATTTCGATAGTGTTTGTGCCGGGTGCCATGCTAAACAGGGTTGTGTCAGACGTCCTTGGCATGTTTTTGTGTGAACTGCTATGTACGGGGTGTTCTACCTGAAACCTTTTTTCTGAATAATAGTAAAGTCTACTTAACCAAGTGCAACGGCTAGCAACTAAAAACGATTAAGTTGTTTTTTTGTCAAAAATCACTCGCTCATTTTATACCACTCCACTCAATTGATGATTTAGCACTAGCAGGTTTCTAATATTCGGTTTCTAATATTTAAACTCAAATGTCGAATTTTCGACTTGGTTGCTGCGGATGTTGTCGGCGGCCAGACGTTCAGCAAAACGTGACAATACGGCTTAAAGATATTTCGAAAAGAGGCTTTTATCGAGTCATCTAGGGACTCAACGACCATGTAAATGACCTTAGTGGGATACATCTTATGACGCTGCAATTAAAGCACACAAGATAATTTATCTTTTATTTCCTATAAGAGTTGTATCTTGTCAGTCCTAAAACCTTATAAAGGCACTGTGCACGTATGAATATATTGCACGTAAGGAAAATTCATAAAATATGCATAGCAAATTGTAACGTAAAATATATTTATGTTTCATAATAATGCGGGATGGTCATGATTGTGACATTAGCCCATGCTCCCGTTTTTGGCTTTTCGTCATTATCGCATACAATTCATCTAGGCATTCTTCTTATCTAAATTGGTCTAATCCTTAATCCACTGAATTGTTTGAGGAATAACCAGTTTTATTGGATTCAAATCGGCATAAACATCCGGCGATCCATACCCACTGTGTACAGTGCGGTATGGAACCGGACGCGATATAGCGCGTAGCTTTGGAATGCAGAGCGGCCTCACTGGGCGACCACAAATTTGTCCGACAACGAGGCGTCACGGCCATCGAGCCGGATGAGGATTCACGAGAACCCGGAATGTGGGACTAGTCCAGAGGTATAGACATATTTGATACCAAATCAGCACAAGCAAAAAGAAAAATCATATATATATATACAATATATATGCAAAAGGTGTGCTCTAATTAGTGCCGCGAGTTTCCAATATGGACACCAATCACGGAACTATCGACAGGACGCAACAAGCGTGATTGACACTCACACGGTCATACTAACGAGCATTATCGGAAAACGCTGGCATGCCACCACCCAGGCACTGATAGTCCTACTATACGAACTGATGTCGACAGGCAGAACCCGCACATGCATTAATAATCCTCAGTGACACTGCATGCATACATAGGCACAGAAAAGATAAAATCGTTTAAAGGCGACGTCTACAGCCGATTTACAGCAGAAATTACAACTCATCAATTTCTACACGGAGCACATCAGAGCGCATGTATCACATGTGCGCTTCCTGTCATCCGTGTTGCCCAGCACACTTATTGCTTCGGAGATGGTGGTCAATTACCTCGACGAGTAACTTTTCGACTCACCCTCATACGTAACCAACTTGTACACCCAGTTGAGCCCAATCCAGCAGAGTGTTGTAATCAGCACGAGAAAGACAGGCTCAACTTGACGAAGCTCGCGGTTCAGACGATTTCGGGTAGCCAGTGACGCCGATGCGAGAGTCTCCAACATGGCCCTTGACATATCTACCTGCACGCCGTAACGGACGCCAACGCATAATCGTACAACATCAATGACACATTTACTAAATGACAATTTACTCTACACACGATCATTATTCTAAAGTGTATGAATTGTTCTATTTTGTCAAGTGTTTTCATGGTGGTTTATAATCATAATCACACGTCACAACGTGGCTTTGACTGGAGACCCGAAAACATCGAATTAAATATATAAAATTAAACGTTCTAAGTCCGTGCCACAGGCCTTAAGGCCCATTGCGAGCGTCGAGACATGTTTTGTACTGAATATATGTTAGATAAATAGGTATAATATATTAATTAAGCACGTCATGCTATGTATATATGTAATAACGTAATAAGCATGCATCATATAGGCATGGAGGGGAAAATCTAAAGATGGTGCCTCTAAGACAAACCAAGCATATATTATCTGTAAATAATTAAAATCAAAACATATCAGTGTTCCATGCTAGTTCTAACAGACTCTTAATGGTGCGTACAAGTTCTTTTCCATTGGAAGGCATATATATCCCTCGAAGGTCCTCAAGTCGATGAAGTATCGCCTGCCATAAGTCCTCCATTTTGACAGAGGGACTCTGAAATTGAACATCAAATAATTTGTCAGACGCGGCCAAAATAAAAGCAAGGATTGTTTTCTGAACAAAATTCGCTCACAATTCGTATATGTAATAGGTAAGAAACTGCCTGCTAAAACAACACCAAGGTAATATCTTCTTGGATACCTGAGGCCTTTCGCGGCAAGAAACAACAGAGGAGAAGTTCAGTAAGCAGTGCGCCTTTTGACCCATTAAATATAGTGGTTTTACAGAAGGAAATATATATATATATATATATATATATATATGCCCTAATGCCGGTAAGTAATATATCTGTAAAACAGAATTTACCGCTCAATCATTTAATAAATTATTAGGTTTCTATTAATAGTTCATTTAATTCTAAACTATTAAGGCTCATGCTGCCTGAATTTCTATATCATTAGTAATTCAGGCAGCATAAGCCTCGTTCTAGACAAGTGAAACTACCTTTAAAATAAAGAGATAGCTGCATAAATTTAAATATTTATTTATCTTTGAAATAAAACAAAACTATGATGTTTAGATAACATGTATTTTTGACAATAAACTTTCAAAGGTATCGCAATTAGAATATGTTTACTTTATTTTCGTTAAATTTAACCGTTTTTGTTAACGTGAAAAGTATGTTCAGCAAGCTATGATAAATGCATGCTAAGTAAAGAATTGGCAAGTTCTGTTAACGTAAAATGTGTTTTATGGTACAAAGTTGGATTTTATCGATGCAATAATCATTTGCGATTGCGTTCTGGGTTTAATCTCAGCGCAGGTCATTACTACGCAAAGGTCGCAACGATCTGCACTAGCTACATTAAACCATATACAAATATTTGAAGTAGAACAACGCAGTTTAAAAATTGTATTGTAACATCTACAAATGCAATCGTCGTTCGGCAAGCTGATACCTATGCATTTAAGTAAATCCGCCATTTTGCCCTGCTAGGCTTTAATGAAGGTTTTATAAGTTTCTATCTGCTCAAGGTTGTAGGACCGCGCACGAGGGGGCAGGTATTCCCAGGTATAAATAAATGCGACAATATACCTAGCCGAAAAACCTTATTTTCTTAAAATACTGTTGCCCGTTAGAGGAAGGACCCTGTTCCTCAATTTTATCACCGCTTCAGTTATCTTCTTTAGGAGGAAAAAAACCTTGGCGTAATTAATTAGAATCAACGTCATCTTACGCCCAAGGCAAACCCTGTTTCTACCGAATACAGCAGATCGTCGACATGGCCAACTATCTTGGCAAATTGCTGCTTTTGCATAATATATCGAATAATTCATTGACCAGAACAGAGAGACGCTCCAGTCACCGCGATGCGCTCGAGTGTGTTGTGTTGTGCAATTTTTAATTTTAAAAAAAGCTATAGTTTAACGCTTGAATATTCCCAGAGAAGAAAATGCTGGTTGCTGTTTCTTCAGAAGGCGAAGGCTGTCAAATGCTGACACGCTCTGATAGGCCATCACTGACAATGAAGAACGCGTTTAATGCAATAATAATAACGACAATAATAAAAAAATATATTATATATTATATATATATATATATATATATATATATATATACGTAACTGATTACTGGGCAGACTTTTCTATGCTGCCGTACTGTGGGCAAGTGTACGTGCGTGTATATGCAGCTGTCTAGAAATTTAAACGTTAAATGTAACAGCATCAGCACAAAAATTTAATACTAGCATAATTATTCTAATTTTTTTTCAATTGGACCGACCACACTTGTGACACGGCAAGTTTATTTGAAAACCAGCGAAAGTGTTTGCACTTTACTTCGTCGTTTTTCGTGCTGTTGTAGTGATATTATTCAGCTGCCCACTCTCGACCCTCCAATCCTTTCACACTCTAAGTCTACTTTATTTTGCATGATCTTCTCTATCATCTGTGTGTATCATCCCGTAACCGCATCTGCTCATACTGCACATCCCTGCTATCAGCTCGTTCTGGAATGATTATTCTAATACGACCACATGTGCCAATAGCAACTCCACTTCAACTACTATACGAATATTCTCTCGTCATGATGTAATAATAGCCGTCGTAGTGTATTCGTTCCGTTTCATATAACGTCACAAGACCACAAAACTATAAGGTTAAGTTTCGACGATGCAGAGAGCGACAGAGATCGCGAGCACGGTTCACATTCATTCGCGTATCTGTGTGCGCTACGCAATCAAGCAGCAAAAAAGTTCGACAGGCAAGCACGAATACAATTACCAGGTACGCACTGTGATAAAGCAGCAAAATGGGCGCTTTGCTGCCTAAAAGTCACTTGTTCGAGGTGGCGCTGTTGTTAATAATGTTGGCTAATATTTGGCTAACACCGTCAACTCGTCGAAGGCTGTTAGAGCAGTTCGACCCAAGACACGACGGCCGATCAACGACTATTAGAACAACAATCACGAACGCGACTATTATAACTAGTTTATTACCACAACACTACCGCTACTATTAAATTTCGAATTACGTGTTCGATCTAATCGTCAATCCAGCGCTGCTGCTGCTGCCGCAACGCTTCGCTCCGACGGCGGGCATCGCCAGTCAGCCTAATCACGAATCACAGCGGTAGCCGACGACACATTAAGCGCCTGAGACACGCACAGTCACGTATATCATCACCATGGTTGCGCCGTTAAATGGGGTTTCTAGAGCCGGACAGTGTGTTCTACGAGCCAGGGTGAGCTTTTTTTTCCACCCGTAAGTGGTGAATCATTGGGAGCACAACCCAACTTTCTGTCTATTGAGGGTCTAGTCCTTCACACGATAACATTCGGCGGACGTGGATACATCCATATATGAAAGCATAGATATTACAGACGAGTGCATACATCCATGTATATAGAGGAGTGCATATATACGTACAAACAGAGGCGTGTTCGGAGCCGTTTACGCTGCTTTAGTGCTCTGGACCGGCACAGTGCACCTAGCTTGCATGAATGGAGGATGGTCGATGAAGCCCTCGCTACGAGGTGAAATGCTCGTGAGCTCGTGACTGTTGCTGCTGCTGCTGTATTTGCACTACACCTAGCATAGATATACAGCAGCGTCTGTTTTGTCATGTACTAGACACCACTTCTTCATGTAGCACATATAGTATATGACGACATCGCGTCGTCATATAGCTACGGACGTTGAATTCCTTCGTGCTTTATTTCTCCTATTTTTTTCTTCTTCTGGGAAGCAATCGCCTTAAGCCGGCGGCGAATGCGCTGCAGCCAGCCACAATGTGGCGTATTGTGTCTACCTATCTCTATTGTGCCAACCTGTCGGCGGTGGCAGCTCACAATTTTATATATATACATATATATATATATATATATATATATATGTATATATATATATATATATATATATATGTATATATATATATATATATATATATGGGTGTCGTCCGTAATCGATCAGTGCGCCGCGTCTACTCTCCATTAAGACCCGAGATTATGTTACCCTGATTGCAGGCTATTCTATAGTAGGTAGTTGACTGTAGCACTTACTCATCTCATAACGGCAGCCGATCGAACGCACGACCGCCATGACCCTGATACCACGCGTACCCATAATACGTAATGATAGAAGAGCAATTGTGATCAGTGATGATGATTGTGATGATCACAAAGAGTTCTACCGAACTCTACCCGGTAGAGTCTGTCAACTGTGTTAATCGACCACGACGCCGACCACCGTCACCACACCGGTGGTAACAGTGCATCTAACACAGTAGCGCAAAGTTCATCAATGCCCTATCTCCTGCTCCTGTCCGCAAATCGAATCGGCGAACTAAACTATGGATGCCCTCATCACCCGCAAGAGCAACCCGAGCGTTACACAATCAAAGTGGGCATTTGTCACTAAATCCACACAGTTGCCAACTCGAATCGATGTTCCTCCTAGTAGGGGATTACGCTTGCAGCTCGGTGTGTCGCGCCAAAACCATTCGTGGAACGTTCGGCTCTGTCCGCCCACGTTACTATCTGCTATTCCGCCGCATAAAGTCACCACCAAGCTCACAAATATGAATCAGTGCGAGCATACGTAAAATCTTTATTTCTACTATGGACAGGCATTAATCAGTCGTTTATACATCTCTTTGTCTCTCTCTACACACCGCCCTTCTCTCTATGCTTGGCGGCTTAATGCATATATATATATATATTGATTGATTGGTTTATTTGCTTGATAAGTGAGTGTACACATATCACCCTTTTATATCAGGGGCGCATAATGCTGCAGCAGGGGAAATATATATATATTTCCCCACTCTTGCAACATTTCACTCTAAATCCGTATATATATATATATATACTACACTTCGACTTATTACTACTATAGGCAATAATAAGTTGACGTATTATTTGTCCGGCATTTGGCAAATGGGAATGAGCGAGCGAAAATAGGTATTTAACAGCCCCGTTATCGCCATTATTATGAGAGAGATTAAAACTCTTGAAATGGTATTTAGACAAAACCGTGCCGCAGATAGATTGGCCAAATACGAATGCAAAAATGTGATTCTCAAAACGGTAAAGAACTGCATAAGGTAAGTGCTATTGCGGTAAAACTGTGCTAAGATGTGTTTGGAACAGTTCGAGGAGACTCGTTTGCGCAAGCAGCGAGAATATCCTTAAGCCATAAATGAAACATTTCCTCAGAAGTATTACCCAGTAATGGTGTTGCCTCCATACGTATAACTGATACTGCAGGATAGACTATATACGCACCTTTGTGCGTGTGTATATATATATATATATATATACATATATATAGGAAAAAGAAGATGCTTTAAGTACCGATGGCAGCTCTATGGCATTACATTTTAAAATAATATTCTGCTAATATGCAACATTAGTAAAAGTCACTCTTCGTCGGAACTCATTTTAAACCAGATGAAGAAAAACAGCGTACCGCTCACGCTGACCTGTTCCGTTTATTTCACAGTTACGATACAACTTTTAGGTCGCCCTGCATCAACTTAACAAGTTACAACAAGCCCATCCTTTTTTCACAGTGTACCTCGTATAAAACTTGGTGTAAACGCATGTCAATTGGATATTATATATATATATATATATATATATATATATATATATATATGCATCACTAGTGCCCCACTCTTGCAACATTTCACTCTAACTCCTTGTGTACATATGCTTAGTTGAGTGGACAGCCAGCTTAAACAATGTCCACTGGTTTGACTCAGACTATATAAATATATATATATATATATTTCATTCTGGATGTAGTCTGCCCTGCCCCTCTATCGTGAGCAGCAATTTTCAGCTTGAAGACAATAAATTGATCACAGGGGCACACATCATTTTAGCGGGGCGCCTACTTTTCCAATTTCTAAAATACGCATTGGGTGTCGCACTGGACTGGTGACGCTTTCGACTTTCGGTCAGCAGTCAAAACACAAGCCGTTTTTAAGTATGAACCTCATGTCCATGATGCCATAAAGAAGGGAATGTATTGGTGAGACTGAAACTACTATATCAGATACATGCCGCCACGCATAGAGGCGCAGCGGGGCAGACCGACTGCTCACTCCTCTATAAACTGGCGGTGGTCTGGTGCAGCATTGAACAAACCGTCAGCAAGAAAAATCCTTGAGAAACATATTTACTGAGATCGCAACGGCAGCCAGATAAATAAACCTGACCACAACAGCACTTTTTTTACATATAATAAACATCAAGTTCCGCCTTAATTTGTTGTTGTTGTTGTTGCTATTGTTGTTGCTTGTAGTGGAAGTTGCTCTTTTAGCTCTTCGATGGTTCTCTTAGTGGTTTATGGCGTCTTTTCGTTAGTTCAAATTGTTGTTAACATTGGTCATCAGCCCTTTCATTTGCCTTTCTTTTTCAGAGCTGCTTTTCTCTGTTTCATCTCCCAGACCTCCTTCATGGCTGGCGTCATATTTTCGAGGCTCGAACTACTAGATGATTCCCAGTCGGGTACGTCCGCCAGCACAGCGGTAGCGCTTTTCGCTGTAGCTTTGGCCGCTGTAGCTTTTTTTACAGGTTTAGCGCCCACCGCCTTACGGCCTGCGGCCTTAGCAGCAGCAACGGCAGCCGTGGATTTCGCACCTTTAGCTGGCTCACCACCAGCCGCCGCGTTACGCTCCGGCGAGTTGACGGACACAGCCCCCCTTTCTGTTGGCGGCTTTCTAGCGTTGCGTCTGCGCGCCGGAGATGTGGCCGCCTTCTTGGGCGCGGCGGCAAGTTCTTCGTCGTCCGACCCGAGCTCTTGCGAGAGCCGCTTTCGGGACTTGGCCGTGGGCTTCGCCGACTTCGTCGGTTTCGCCGCAATGCCGGCGTCGATCTTGCCGTCGTACTTGAAGCCGGCAAGCGCGACGCCGTCCTTGAGGATCTGACGCAGCCGGTCGTAGTTCGGCTTTTCGCTGAAGTCCATCGCCTCGACGAGCGTCATGAAGTCGAGCATCGTCTTGTCGGCCCTCCCGAAGCAGGTCGTCACGAGCGTCTTGACGTCGGCGGCGTGCTTCTCCTTGGCGGCGGCCACAGCCTTGCAGTCCTTGAGACAGCCCAGCCACGGCAGCGTTCCCGACAGCCAGTGCAGCAGGTTGTAGCCGAGTATCTCGATGTCGGCGCGCCGCGACTCCATGCCGCGGTGCGCGTCCCGCGACGTGTACTCGATCGTCCCGTTGTGCATCTTCTTCTTGTCCTGCTTCTCGGCCTTGTGCTCGCCGCCGTTGCTCTCGAACTTGCAGGCGAGCCCGAAGTCGACGAGGTAGACCTTGTTCGGGTCGCGCCGGCCGAGCATGATGTTCGACGCCTTGACGTCGGCGTGCACGTAGCTGTTCTCGTGCAGGTACTCGAGCACGTCGAGCACGCGGACGCCGGTCGTGAGCGCCGTCTTGGCCGGCATTACGCCGTCCGCCGTCTTGTGCCGCTGCCAGATGGCCTCGAAGTCGCCGCCGAACCGGTCGATGACGATGTACCGGTACGTGACGCCCTTCGCCTCGTACGTGCCCTTCGAGTGCATGACGGGCATGCCGAGATAGTCGAGCTTGCGGCGCGCCACCCACGCGGCGATCTGGTCGGCGCCCGCCACCCGCATGTAGCAGTGCATCTCGACGAACAGCGGCCCGCTTCCCGACGGCTCGATCTTGATCACGTACGCGCTGCTGGAGTCGTCGCCGGGCGCCCGGCCCCCCGTGTCCCGGTCGCACAGAAACACCTGGCCGAAACCGCCCTGGCCGATTCGACGGCCGATTCGCCACGACACTTTAGCGCCGTCCTTGACCACATTGTCGGCCGGCAGTATAACCGCCGGCTGCTTCTTGGACGGAGGCATACTCGCTCTCTGTCTACTCGCTCGCGTGTGGGGTCGCGGTCTCGCGGCCAATGAATAAATGTTCGGTGAGGTTCTGGTTGCCGATTTGTCGGATTTGCCAAACAAACGTGAACTACAACGTAATGGTGAGACGAGAACACAACCGACCACAAGATGATGTGGATGTTGATTATGTTGTCCTTAGCAATGGTCGATGTGACTGATGATGGTGATGTTGGTGCTGGTGGAGATGATGCGGCGGTTGCTGCTGCTGCTGCTGCTGATGGTGTTGATGTTGAAGTCGTGAGGTGAAGCTGATGAAGTTCATACGTTTCTTAGCTCGCCAGCTCCCGCGTGCTCTTCGTTAATACTTTCGTTCTAATACAGCCATCACAAGCACTGTATAAGCTCTGCTGGTGGTGGATGTGGTGATGGTACAGCGCAGAGTAGAAACGCCGGTGGTGGTTGCGGCAGCAGCAGCAACAGCGGCAGCAAAAGAGTGAACCCAGAAAAGCCGGTAACAACACGAACAAAACAACACCAGCAACAACAACAACATCAAATCAACAAATCACCAAACAAACAGACACGCAGAAACGGAGCATTCAAACGTACACATACACACCCGAACACACAGACACACATAGATGCAGAGATACACCACAGACAGATCAATCAAACTAGAATCCTACTTTATGATGATTACTTAGGAAGTGTTCATAGTAGTTGTAGTAGTAGTAATAGTAGTACACCAATAGTCAACAACCATGATTCAGTTGTTGTAGAGAGCAACTGTTGTTCTCAGTTTTTGACTGAGGATTGCCGTTCACGCTGTTCCAATCGCCGTGTCGCTGAATGGACGCGATCAGTTGTTAGCCGCGTTGCGTCATGAATGGACAATCTTCTTCTACTACTATTACGACTACACACAGCAAACTACAACAGCAGCAGCAGCAGCAATTACAACAACAGAGATCAACCACCGTTTACCAGAACGAACAATAATATCTCACGTCAACTCTTCGTTCAAACATTCGAACTGCAAAAGTGGCGCCACTCGGCCAACCAGCCGAAACGAACGCCATAACAACAACAACAATAACATTGACGACGATCACAACAACAACATTAACAACAGCAATAGAGAACAATAACAACAACAACAATACAGATCAATAACAACAACAACAACAACAACAACACCAACAATACAGACCAATAACAACAATAATACAGACCAACAGTAGAGAATTATAACAATAAAACACCGGCTCAACTGTTAAACCGCCACCGATGTCCGTTGGAAGGAACGTTGTACATCGAATTCGTCTCAACCGTCAGCTGTGGCAGAAACATCTTCAACAGCATCAACAAACACAACAACAGGAGCGGCAGCTGCTTATGCAGAAAATGTGCGATGTTGTCTGTTCGGACTGTCTGTCTGTTCGTCAACAATAGATACAATTGAGTCAATTGAGTACTTGTTGGGCGGCACATTCAGCATTGGGACCTGTATGCGGTAGGGATCTGAGAGCAGGCAGGGGGGGGGGGGGAACTAATGCTGTTCTCTGCTGCTGCTGCTGCTGTTGCGTTACAGTTTCAAGTTATGCGGCTACAGGTTCGTTGGTAACGCACGAAAGCTACCAGGACAGATCATGTCGTCGTCACGGCGTTGTCATAACAACGTGCGTCAAAACGTCACTTAACCAAGCAACTGTCACTCGGGCCACCTGTATGACATTCACGCTGTACATTCGCAGCATCTCATTATTTCTCTGCTTGTTTGTCTGTCTGCCTGTTGTCGTCGTTGTTGTTGTTGTTGTCGGACCTCCTCACCATGAGAAGAACAGGATTGGACGTCATTCTCGAGCAAGAATAAGGCAGCTATAAAATGATTTGTTTCGATTTGTTCTTACTTTACCACCTAGCCACCTAGACTTCTACACCGACTCCGGAGAAAGGCAGGAGTGTGGCGGTCTGGTAGCCTCGAAGGGAAGGCATTGAAAAGATATTCGCCACACACGGCGATTCGAAGCCTGTGGCAGGGGGTGGAAGATGGTCTCGATCTACAAACAATCTCCTTAAAAATGTTTACGTATTTCTGGCCTGGAGCAGCTATTCAGTGCGCTAGTCGTGGTTGTCACCTACCGTAGTAAGGTCGCCAATTCGATCCCCTTGTTCATGTTTTTGTTGTTGCTGTTGTTGTTCTCATTGAGAATCAATAATAAACCATACACCGTTGAGAGTTGGCGACTATACGGTTCGCTGTCACAAGAAGGAATGCTGTTGGAGAAACCCTAGAGACCAATCTGAACATGTCAGACCTCCGGTCGGCGTCGTATTGAAAATATACGTCACCGCGAGCCCAGGCCCGTCGACGTCAGAGGATGGTCTCGAATGAAAGAAAAAAAACCTAAAAGCAAAAGCATGTCTTCATTCTACAAAGCAGCTCGGAGAAAGAGCTCTGGTTCGTGATCGTAGAACCGTTTACACAATCGTATGCCAGGGTTATCGGCCGCTAACAGCCGCGGTGAATACAAACTGCGGCGAAACACGTCTAAGCTAATATGCGATACAAAGACATAACGATTATAATAGGAATAATGAAAAAATAACAATAATATTACTAAAAACAATTAACACAATACTACTATTCGTCGTAATAAATAATAATATTCATTATCCTAACACTAATCATATTAATGGGCTACTTCTGCGCGACTGTTCCTGTTCGATGCGCGAACGCAACAGCTCGATCGAACGATGATGGCTCACACAAGCACATAAATCATAAATTCACTTACGGCTCTGGTTGACTTTCTGTGCGCTGTTGCTGTTGTTGTTGTTGTTGTCGTAGGCCGGTCTGTAGTAATTGGGCAGTAGGAGACAATAATGGTAGATTTCGACCTGAGTTGTTTGTTGTGTCGGTGGTATCGCCGAGTTCCCCGCCGCCGCCGATGCCGAGAGCAGACTTGCTGGATACTGAAAAACGCTAGGTTGTACTATGGCACTTTGGCATACGACCAACTTTTTGATGCCACATAGGAACAGAACAGAGGTAGCTTGTAGCAAGGAAAGGGGTTGTTGCTTAACGACAAACAAAGCGTGTCCGCCTGGCGGGGGGGGGGGGGGTTAGTGGGGTTTATCGACACCAACATCACCGAGATAGCATAGAGTGACAGCCGCGGGACTTATAGCGCGGGCCGGGAAGGGCGGAGGCTGGGGGAGAAAAAGAAAGAGTCGCTTATTTGCAACGAGCATCTATCTGGGATTTATCGACAGTCCGCGCACCGAGCGTGTCGATTTTTCGAACCAATATTATGATTGTTCTAGTCCGGTGTGTCTAGTCGGCGTTCTGCAATGAAATTTGCAGGCGCGCGAATTTCGTCGTCGGCTTGATGACTGACACTTTAGGCTGGCACTGAATGGTGGCGACAATGGGTCGAAAATGTTAAATCGATAGATGATGTTTGTTATTCATAATGTAACGGTTTTGTTTTGTCTTAATATGGTTAATAACACGACTGGCGGTAATCGCGTTGACTGACACGGTTATAAACTGCGTCAGATAGGTCAGCTGGTGAGCAGAGCCTGGGTGTGGTTGCCACTTCTACTTAGCAATATGACAATATGTGAAAAAAAAACACCTGTTCGGGCTGACCCTCAGCCAATATATTTATATTAGAAACGTCCTGCTTTCCGCATTGCTTCGTAAGACCGTCCCTATCAATACAAATGTGCAACGGTGGGGATCGAACCCGTGCATCTATGTGCAGTCTCCTCCGGCGCACGCGAATGCACCCATTACGCCACCAGGCTTGACAATATGACAGTATCATATTTATGATGCTGGCGTTTATATATCGCGTTCATATTCAGAACGCAAGCGTCATAGAGCCTAGCGGTGTCAGCCTTTTGTCAAACTGATACTTGGCTGCATTGGAATGGAGGCGACATCTATCCTTCCCTTTTCAGCTTTTGACATCTATCATCTTCTCTCCCTTGCCTCCCCTCTGGGAATCACCCGAGCGTCATCGAAGGTCAAACGAGGCACGGTTAGTTCTACCATCTTGATGACTTATTCAAATTTTGCGAACAAGCGTTCTATTCTCAATGTGCTCAGTACATCAGTGAGATCTTTCGTCGAAACAAAATACCAAGCAATTAACTAGACGAGAGTCTAATAGATGTGAAGGTGTAGCGACCGTTGTTCGCATTACTAGTTGCTAGCATTTTGCGTCTACAATAGAGGAGATGGGCAGTGTCTTTAATCAATAATCGATCTATATTGCTTCGTAGATAGAATCGCAGTGAATGAGTGAGGGTGGATGCGGCAAGGTTGGGGAAGACGCTAGCAGTTCAAACACGAACGCGCGTTTTACACGGCGGAGTGATACGGGCGACGTCAAATGAGAACTGTAGTGCGTCTAGAAGATCTATCTTGGGGCAAGCGTAGACATTCCGATACGTCCGATATTCGGTGTATTGAAGGTACGGCCCCACGGCAATTCCAAGCCCGATGGTTGTCTGAGGATTGTGTAGAATCACGAACAACCCCTGCTTTAAACAAATTTAAAGTATTAATGCAGATAATTTTTGCAGCATGCCCGCTGATTCTCAGCGGCCGAAGCTTATTTATTTATTGTTTTTTTGTTTGTTGTAATGCCGATAGAGTTTCAATGCCGATAATTGCCGTAAGGTGTCGCATTGAAACGTAAGGCCATTATGCGTGCGAAATGCTCACATTCAACACTAACGTTTGCCACTGAGCGTTAACTAACACTCTGTTCTATCTAACACTATGTTCTCCGCGCATACAACTCCAGCATGTCACAGCATACATTACAATTCATTTGGTAGACGTCTCGACAACGCATCGACCGCTGCACGCCAATTGCGACCGGACAAGACACATAGGTGCGCGAGTTCAGCCCCAGCGTTGCATATTTAGATTTTGTGGGGGCCTGCCTATGAAGCAATGCGAAAAAGCAGTCTCGTGGACGCTAGATCTTGGCTGATGGTCAGCCCGAAAAGTTTATTTAGCTGCCTTGGAGGCGGAGCTTCCATGGCCGCCAATTACGCCTCAGACAGCAGCAACAGCAACGAATACATCGGCAGTTCCGTTAACTCAGACCTCCATACGTAAATGCAACAGACTTGGAAGCAAAGGGCAAAATGTCACGCGGGGGTGATGCCGTCCACCGCACAACTATGTGAAAGACAGGCGAATGATATTCTTGAAGTCTCTCTTTTGCTAGGCCATCGGGGCATTCAAGATACTCGATCCAGGCGGAATACTCGTATCTATTTACGTTTCATTTGATTTATGAAGCCGTCTCCGTGAGCTAGATGTACGCGTGTAAACAAACGCGCACTTACTTTAAGAAAGTGTCAGCAGCATACGATAATTTTCTAAATCGCAAGCACTTCAGGCCATTAGGCTACCTAACACCAAAGCCGAGCTTCGTGCTTGAATCATTTATATTCTAGGTAAAGATGGAAGTACATTTATGTGCAGCATAAAGCGTGTGGGTAATAATAATAATAAGGCAAGGTGGTGGCATGTGTAAAGAAGTGCATGGTAATAGAAGTCAGTGAATAGGCAACGTGCATAGTAAAATAGCAATAACGTAAAAATGTGTAAAATTTGCACATGGTATTTATAAACTATTTGCCTATATGATATTTAATTATTGCATGAGTACATGCAATTCTTTTCTTTGTTTCTATGGTGTTTTTATGTAATTTATGGTAGAATACGTGGACACCTAACATATAGCGTATTATTATATATCGGTTGCTTTTGTTAATGATCCTTAAATAACTCCTATTAACAAAGGAGTGTCGCAGAGGTATATTATTTTTGCATTTTTGGTTAAATTACTATTATCATTCCTTCATTTTCTTTACAAATAAGAATTCTATGACAATACAGTTATTTGACATGGTCCAAGACTGGGCCATTAACATCAATATATGTAATGAATTCGAGTGTATTAATTTTGATTCCCTGAAGGGATTCACTTAAATATTTAAGATAAACTTAGATTATTAAAAAGAGAGGCATCCAGACAAGTAGATCTTAAATTAACTTGGGTAATGGAACGTTTAGTGTGGCGAAGTAAATAATCTTTTTCGTAGGCAATTTTATGCTAACGATATCAAATTATATGGACACACAGGAGCAAAGAGAGACGTACCTTACAGAGTATCATTTTCGTAGTAGATAGTATGCGAGAACTCGGAGTCACGATGACACCTCAACTAGATTTCAATGCTCATATAACTCAGATAATACAATCAGCTAGTTTCATGTATAATACTATATGCCATTGATTTGTCTTGAAAAATAATGATTCTATTTAAAGCCGAATGATACCGAAATGTACATGCTGTTGCGAGGGTTGGCGACCATATCTGACGAAAAAAAACAATTAAAAGCCAATTGAGCCAAACTATATATAGAAATTTCCAATGAATGTATACTCTTATTCAAAATTCTCATAATACCTAAAAACATGTTGGCGTTTGCATTAACAACCTCAGAACTTCGCAGACAGAGCCCTCGTAGCATATTGCAAGAATTGGTTGTGCAAACAATTGAGTTTCTTGGCGTGCGGCTTGTAGCCTGAGCAATAAATTGCTCGACAGAAAGAAAATAACTGCATATTTGCTAATTGTGCAATTGTGGCGTTGAAAGAGTGCTCTTGAATGATTAGCTAGGATGTGTTTGTTGTTTTGGCTTATCGTGTCGAAAACTTCGCTCGATAAAGGCCAATTCAAATTGAATTAAATAACGGCAGCTACTCGCGTTCCATCTATACGACTATTAAAGCGCTGTTTAACGGAACATCTGACAGCATCAGTTCTCAAAAAGGCACCCTCTGAAACACTGCCGTTGCTCGATTGTGATGTGTTTCTCTGATGCCTGAAGTTTGCCCGAAAAGTGCTCAAATGTTACAAGGGGAGCGACTTTCGCAGCAGCTACCAGGTACACCAAACAGAGACCGTGTCGTACAGAGCGATGTGACTGAGTAGACAAGCGACGACATTGCGGTCTGACTTGACAAGCGACTCTTTCGGTGAGGATCGGGACTTTATCAGCAACGCCGGCAACCAGGACGCAAAAAAAATGCTCTTGCCGCTAGATGATACAAACCTTTATTTGAAGAATCGTTTCCTTTTACTATCAACGGTAGTAGTAGAACAGCTTCACTCGCCCCAGGCGTACTGAAAGCGCTGGCTTCGAGAAAAAGCTACACAGTGCGGCTCCAGACAGAGATATAGAATAGTTGAACTATAGCCGTTCCTGAAATGTTCGTGTTGGACTAAACCGAGTCCAGCTGCACTCTTTGTTATTGCTAATAGCTATCTTGCTCTCTGGGCTGACTCTCAGCCAAGATTTAACGTTCATGACACTGCTTTTTGCATTGCTTCATAGACGGATCCCCATAGATACAAACGTGCAACGGTGGGGCTCAACCCCCCCGCGCACCTATGTGTCTTCTCCGGTCGTGAGGCGCAGACGAATGCACCTTCCACGCCACCGGACTCGACTAATAGCTATCCCGTGTCGTTTGATATGTCGTCCCTTGATTCAATTCAGTATTATAATGTCCATTGAACGTGATACGTAGACGTTTCGAAAGGAAGAAAATGGTGTACATTTTATTGCCTGATTAGTGGCATGCTTTATTACAGTGACTTTTGTAACGCATTTATTTGTGATACGCATTGTTTGGAATAGCAGTGCAGAACCATCATTCCATGTTTGCCTAATGGTCCATACACGTCGCACGTCGATTGACGACGCTGCTAGCTCTGTGCGCTTCTTGCGAAGCCGTAATCTATGCAGTTTTGTTTTCAAAATTCTGAATACAGTCTCGCGTGTAGTCCAAATCGAACAAACTGTTGTATCATATTGACAAAAAAACTCTACCTAGGTGGTGGTGGTGGTGATGATGATGATGATGGTGTCGATGATAATATTACAGTCGTCGTATCAACCACAACGACATGAAGTGTGAAAGCGATATGAATAACAGTTTCTTTTTTTTGGTTGAGGTTTCTGTCTTTCAACCTCCAGCAGGGTAAGAAAAATCCTGCGAGGGTCGTGCAACGCCGTAAGCTGATCCAGAACTACATACACGTTCAACGACCATGACGGATTGCCTCTTACTTAGAGGCTTAGCAGAATGCAAAGCAAAAGACCTACGTCCCGTCGCTGACACAATAGAATATGTGTGTTGTAATCGTAGAGATTGATTGCGTCGCCTACTACACTACGTTGTGTAGTCGGTCATGCCAGCGCATGATCGGCTGACGGGGCCGTTCCATTCCGCAGCAGTTTTATGCAGTTACGTTAGCTGACAATACTCGTCTGTACTTAACGACGTTGCCCATTTCTGCTACTGATGAAATAGAGATTCGGTGTGAATTACTCTGAGACTTCGATGTGAATTACTGTGAGATTGCTGTGCTTCAGGCGGTCACATCGGTAATGACCGGGGACGACTTTCATTTAAATTTTCTTTTTTTTAATTATAATAACTCTTTGTTTTCTGTTGTTACTATTATTATTATTATTATTAATTGTCTCTCGGTGGGTTAGCTGATAGAATGACAACTCCAACAACACCAAACATAGGAACGTTATCAACTTCGACCAGCATTTGAGGACGACACATTCGAGCACTATGTATGCAAGAGTCTCACCTATTCTCCAAATCGCCAATCTCGGTTGTGTCATGCCTGGTGTGGAAGACATCCGAGGCAGCGAAACGCCGAATAAGCGGCACTTCTGGTGGAACCTCCCTCTACATATATATGTAGAGTCATCAGAAGTTCCTTCCGACATTTGCGATGGAACCCTCCCCCCTCTATATATATATATAGAGTCATCAGAAGTTCCTTCCGGCACTTCTGATGGAACCCCCCCCCCTCTATATATATATATATATATATAGTGTCATCAGAAGTTCCTTCCGGCACTTCTGAAGGAACCCCTTTCCCTCTACCACTACTGCTTCCATCAGAAGTTCCTTCCGGCACTTCTGAAGGAACCCCTTCCCCTCTACCACTACTGCTTCTACTGTTCCTTGTCAAGGCAGGGCTTCTTCATTGTATCCGGCGAGTACACGTTACCGTTGACGTCGAGCTTGATGTGAACGTGTCGTCGGTTGTTACTGTCCTCGCGGCTAATGTACGCCTGAATGTAGAAGTTAATGAAGAGGCCGAGAATGAGGATCGTCTGCACGATGGCGAAGTGCACGAGGTAGGCCGGAAAACCGCAGTCGTAGAACAGCGGTATCGACATATGCCCGATGAAGAAGACGAACTGGCCGATCTGCAGCATCGTCAGGTACTTTTTCCACCAGAGGAACGGTCGCATCACGGGGAACGTCGCCAGAAAGTAGTAGCCGTACATGAGCACGTGGATTGCCGCGTTGATAAACAGCCCCATGGCCGGCTGCAAATCCGCACAAGAATCCCGACAGGTCGAGAGAGAGAGAGAGAGAGAGAGAGAGACAGAGGGGAAAAAAGCAAACGTTCCGGTCGTAAGAACGGCATCATGATTCTGGAAGCTGTTGCCGGCTGTACGTCGTGTCATACAGACATCAAACGCTAGTTATCCTAATAATACAGATTGACTGAATACATTTGACAAGTATGCGTTGCGACGCTGTGGAAATCAGACCTAGCTGTAGTTGGTGTTGCAGTTGTAGCTGCTGTTGCTGTTATTATTATTATTATTATTGTACAGTTAACTAAAATCCCCTTAACGAAAAGTGATACTCGAACAACAATGTAAATATGACCAACGCGCATTTTGAAGGAGAAGAGTGACGGGGCGAGCCACAGGGCGTTCGTATATCTTAACATTGAATTAGGACGTCTCGCCAAACAGAACCGCCTTTATATGATGAAATTGTGAATGAGGTACGCTAGCACAATTTGCGTGCGGCCGCATAGCGCTTAGAGTGGATGGAGCCCGCATAGTAAGGTGGCAGCTACTAACAACTCCGCGGTGAGCACAAGTTCACCGCAATCGTCCTCACCTGTCCTTCAGGGGCGTAGAGGAACCAGAACGAGCCGTTGAAGGCGACGATGGTGTGGTGGATAACGTGCAGCCGAGTTACGTGGCTAAACTTTTTTCGCAAGATGAAAAAGAACGTGTCGAGGAAATCCAGGTACCGCACAAGCAGGTAGTACCAGCCTGCCGAAATAGCCCAACGCATCTGCGCATCGTCCCTGCAAACGTAAAGGACGATTTACAGCCCACTGACAGCCACAACTATGAAGCATTCTTCGCAATATTGTCGTAAATTGTATCGTTGAAACACTACAGTGCATGCACTGTAGTGTTGTTGTCCTATTATTATTATTATTATTATTACTATTATTATTATTCTTGTATTCAGTTTATATATGTATATATATATATATATATATATATATATATATATATATATATATATATATATATATATATATATATATATATATATATATATATATATTATTTATAGTCCACTCATATTTACAGTCAATTGGACTAATAAGTAAGGATCAGAAACGTATCCGCTGGCCGACACCAAAGATAGGGAAAATTGTGGGCGACAGACCAAGACAATGGAATTTACTACATATATACGTTATATTTAGTCTAAACTAAAGTTGCAATTTGCGTTGACACGTTCAATATTAAAATAAAATAATAACTTCGTGTATTAGACTGTATTTTCATCAACGGTACAGTACATGGAACTTTGAACGAGTTATATATCTAACTATATGTTTTTTTATGCTGAAAAGTAGCTCAACGGCGAAATACACTACATACTGCGTTTACGTTGGCATATACCTTGTGTAACTGTTTTGTTTCTAGCTGAAATATCGTTGCAGAAAATTGAATCAGAGCATCAAACGTACTGCACATGTGGCAAAGATTCATATAGATTATGGAGGAGAATGAGATGTTTAGATCTTCAGCGAACTTTTTAAAGTCATATATATATATACGCGATGTAGAGTTACGACGAGTTTGTCCATTATTTACATGTATAGCAAGAACATTTAATGCAAATAATATTAATACTATTTGGCTCGTAACTAATTTAGTAATAATAAGCATTTACTTTGCGGCATTGGCTTTTACCGATTAGCGTGCGGTACTCCAATATTGTGGAGAAAAAATGCTTGACTATATAAATTTCATTATGGAACAGCGCCATATGGTGACGCTGTTCCATAATGACTGGTGACGCCATGTGGTGACTCTGAGACGTCGGGACTGTGATGAAATGCGATCACAGTATCCGCGAAGACACATCCTGAAACGGTACTGCTCATTGCTAAGCTCCTAGGATGCTAAGATAAACAAACTCCTCATAATATGTAATATCGTAGCTAACACTATAAAACATTTGCGTGTGTGTTTGTGAATGTGTAGTTTGCACATCCTCGTCTTACATGGCACGCTAAACTGTTTATACACTTAGTTTATCCTTGAAACGAGATTCAGTATATATAAATATATATATATATATATATATATATATATATATATATATATATATCGCGGCAAGCAAAGAATACGCATTAAATACATTGTGAAGCACTTTTCTAGCTGCGCCAAATTTTCTGTTGAAAGATCATAAGCTCAAAAAGACGCACTACCGCACTCAGAGACAATCCTCGAAGATTTCTGATCTATGTGTGAATAGCAGCAAGATACGCCCTACATTTATTGCCGACGTGCTGGATAAAGGTACGTCAACTCCAATTGGACGAATGACACCGCGGTTCGGGTGGACCACTACAATGTTATTTGCATACATGACGACAACCTCGTTTCTAAACACCTCCCGCGCATGGCAGGCAAGGTCTGAGTGATGAATGAGAAAAAGCCAGGCAATTGAGAGGATCTCCTTGAGGAGCTGCCACATTTGACTCAGCTGTAAAGTTCCCTTGTCCCGTCTGTTTTTCTTCAGCGAGGTCTTCAGCGACGAAGCTGGACGAAAGCCCTCGCAAAAGACAGCCACTCGACTGTCGAAATGATTCCACTAGCAAGTGATGGGAGGCTTTGTCGAAGGTTTGACGCAATTAATAAAAACGGCGAACAACTGACTCCCGTGTACAGCTAAACTTCCGACTGAAGTACATGGATTGCCTCCTTCTGTGCACGGTATCGACCCTTCCTGCACCAGAATGGCTCCGCGACCAAATCGCGGCCTTCTCCACGGCTGGAAACACCGTCAAGACGATCAACCTAGCAAAATGTTCTCAATCTTGTGCTCCGACGCGATACCCCGGTAGAGAGCGTCCACATTGTCGCCGTTTTTGCCCTTGCATAGCAGAGTAGGTCCAAGTCCTTCGGTCCAAGCCAGTACCTCCGTTGAGTACCTGGTTAAACAGATTACACAGCTCCCGTGCTAAGCAAACAAGCCCGATGACTGAGCCCGATGTTTGTAATAGATCCCATCAGCATCACTTTTTATTTATGGGTATCCTGCATAACCTCCTCTACCGTGAACTGCGAATTCACGTAGTGTTGCTCCAGACTGAACGGTTGTTCAGCAACTGGGACTGGTTCGGGGGCATCGAGCAGAGGGGCAGAAGAGTGCTGTCGCAACTGCTTCTTTGTCATGCTGCCGTATGAATGTCTTTACTCTACCGCCGGCAAAACAGCGTAGACACGGGGTTCGCGCTCTGCTCTCGCAAGCATACGCTCCCCTTCCTCCTCGTCATGCCGGCATTTACTCTCCGTAAGCAGATTATTGTAGGCTGTTATTTGTCGGCTACAGAACGCTTAACGACTGGCGGCAACTATCTGGGGATCGGAGTGTAGGGCCGGTGTTTGACGCGGGCTTTTTCTTGCATTGGCTTTACATATGGAGAGAGCCCATAGGGCGATAGTAATTGGCGTACTTGTATATTGTACATCTAAAGATCCCTAAACGAATCATCTTACATCAGTAGTAGTCATGCACTAAGACCAATTTAAGAGCGTGCTAGCGTTTCATACTATGAGGCACAGGACAACTACCCGAAAAACACGTATTTAAAAACAGCCTCTGTCTCCTTCATCTTCGAGGATTGTCTCTGAGTGCGGTAGTGCGTCTTTTTGAGCTTATGATCTTTTAACAGAAAATTTGGCGCAGCTAGAAAAGTGCTTTACAATGTATTTAATGCGTATTCTTTGCTTGCCGCGATATATATATATATATATATATATATATATATATATATATATATATATATATATATATATATTTATATATACTGAATCTCGTTTCAAGGATAAACTAAGTGTATAAACAGTTTAGCGTGCCATGTAAGACGAGGATGTGCAAACTACACATTCACAAACACACACGCAAATGTTTTATAGTGTTAGCTACGATATTACATATTATGAGGAGTTTGTTTATCTTAGCATCCTAGGAGCTTAGCAATGAGCAGTACCGTTTCAGGATGTGTCTTCGCGGATACTGTGATCGCATTTCATCACAGTCCCGACGTCTCAGAGTCACCATATGGCCTTTATTTTGACTTTTTACAGTAGCAATAATAAGATTTTTCATAGGTAATGTAAAAAGCATTTATCGTACGAATTATCTGTGGTTCAGCGTTTACATGGTCTTGGATACACTACAAGTGCGTTTTTTTTTCTGAAGAGATCTGACTAAAGACGATACCACGCATGTACATGAAACGGTTGATATTAAAAAAATTACATGGCCTAGGATTAGCAGCATTCCTATGGTGTGATTGTAAA
The DNA here is from genome assembly GCA_003439945.1 of Dermanyssus gallinae. NCBI lineage: Eukaryota > Metazoa > Arthropoda > Arachnida > Mesostigmata > Dermanyssidae > Dermanyssus > Dermanyssus gallinae. Next base: position 417,152 of record QVRM01006660.1, read on the forward strand.
TGAAAGCCCAAAATGTCGGCGTCTGCACGATCTTTCCTTTGATAAAGCTCCGTTTTGTACTCATTTTGTTTTAATGTTTATATTGAGTCAATTTGGTGTGGACGTGGACACAGCTAGTAGAACACCGTACCGCGGAGTCGGCGTGTATCACAGGATGCATGATGTGCATAGAAAACGAGGGTATGCTAAGACTCTGTCGCTAAAAAAAGACTTTTGTACTTATTTCTTGTTACCACCCTCATGTTGTTTCTACAAGTTAGAAATAGCGTTAAGCTGTGTCAATCACTACTGTTGTACACCACATTAGAGTTGACATTGTAACAGGATATAAAATGTCTTTTAAAATTACATACAGGTGGCGTGTGCTACCACCAATTTACTATGGTCATACATGATGTATAGTTTCCAGTATACGTACGTCTGCAAGGAGAACGTAAAGAATCGCCAAACAGACGGGTTTGGAAGATTATATATGTATATATACCTATTACTATCACGGCCTGCTACAACGAATGCACACGTTTTGAATCGTCAGCGTAACTTACCTTCCTTTGATTCCCTCGCAGAAGAATGAGTAGCCTCCCCCGAAATAGGTGCTCGTGAGGCCGATATGGAGAAATACGGCGTTGGCAATGATCATAAACAGGTTGTACGCGCGAATCGTCTGCTTGAGGTCAAACGGTTTTCGATCCCTCATCCAACGTTCACCGTTGCGCACTATATACAGATAGCCGAAAAGAGAGCCGAACACGAATAGAGGATTGGTTACGATCGGTAAATCCCTCGTGCGATGATCCTGCTTCGACACGAGATTGTGGGCGATTGTCTGAAGAGTTTCCATCGCGCCGCTCAGCAGGGACGAGGGGTAACCACTTGAACTTAGTCGCGTCTCAATCGTCTCACACGAACACACGGTCCTCTCCGTAGAACATCCGCGCCGCAATAAGTCAGCAGGCAAGATCGGCTATTGGCTACAAGCTGCTTCTGCTGTTGCTGTACGCAGCGCGCGTAACGAGGTGGCCGATCGGTTGATTTCGTTGCACCGAAAGAGACTGACTTGAAAACTGTGTCTCTCTTTTGTGTTATCGGAGTGGTGCAGGGAATTCTGCAGAGCGAGCTCTCTCAGCGTGAGACCCTCACAGCTAGCTAGAGTATGCGGTACGATAGCGTAGTGTGCAAGACGTGGTTGGCGTCATCAGCGTACAGGAACGACGGAGGCTGCACTTTTTAGAGCACAAAACACGAGGGCAGACGTCGCGAGCAAATGCAAACCATCTCGCTCTCTCGTCCACCCTTCGTCGCGTCGCCGCTCTAGTCGATGCGTCGTGCTGCTGCTGCTGCCGGCGTAAGTGTGATTATATCTTTGCTCCGGGCACAATTAAGAGGACGCCCTCGAGGAAAACTGTCGTCCGAATTCTCGAACTTCTCAAATCTCACCCTCGCTGGGAAGGGTATGAAGGGGAGATGTGTCTAAACACGTCCACCATCACGACCACTACTACCACCGCAACCGCCATCACCATCCTTACTACTTAAACGGATACTTATTTCGTCGGCGCCGTGAGAGAGGGGTGCGTATATGTGTGCTGCCCTAGGACAAACAAAAAGTCTTGAGTTTTCCTCAAGAAATCACGGCGCTTCTGGCCAGAGGTGGTCCGCTAGCAAGGCACCCTAGCGGCGTGGATCGCTTGACCGATTGGTGCTCGTTGTCGGTTACGTGCCTAATAGTAGATCGTTTATTTCAGGCACGATCTTTACCATTGTTCGCGCTTCTCTTCCTGTTGCTGCTGTTGTTGTTGTTGTTGTCGTCCCTCTATTTATTACTGGTTACGATGATAATTACACCGCTAATTATTGGCCAACAATAACGCTGTCGTTGCTGTTTTTGTTGTTGTTGTTTTTGCTGTTAATGTTGTGGCTTTGGCCGTCGCTCCCGTCATTGTTCCTTGCTGTTGCTGTTTAGAAGTCGTCAGCGTTGAGATTGTCGCTCTATAATATTCATAGGCAGACCAACTCGCCTATCTTATTGGATTCTCTTAGCGATACATCGCATACTGGTCCTTTCGAGTCGGTCAAGCCGAAATAAGCTGAAATAATGAGGCCGGGATTCTAACTGCAATCTTTGTGTTTAACGAAAACCCTAAATTTCAGTAAGTTTTTACTACCTTTTCTTGGTTATTTTCTTACTACAGGTGGAATGGCATCAAGGATCGCATCGACATCGGATAGAATAACTAAGACGAGTTACTTTGGTGAGCACTGTTAAAGATGTTTGTATTTGTATGGTTTTCTTGTATGTATCAGTTATCTCTGTGCAATACTAACGAAAGAGCTTTACGGAGCGACATGTACCACATGCTTCGACACGCTTTCTTAATGCTAATGATTGCTATAAACGCCCACACGGTCCATATACAGTATCGCCTCATGAACAACCGCCTACCAGGGATAATTGAATTTTTGCCTTTTTTGCACTTTTGCTAGGGTTGTATCCGAATTAATTGTACATGTTTTTATGCCATAGAGTTACACCACTAAAAAGAAGCTCCCAATATTCAATTTAAAATGTTATATGACTGAAAAGTATACTTTATGAAGTATTAACATGTTTTAAACATGATGTGTAGTGTCTTGATAGTTAATTTCACAAGTTATTTTTCTTTAGATAACTAGTACATGCAATATTTAGAAACCTGGAAAGATGGATCAATGATGGAACGTAGGGGAGACCACCACGGGGCGATTTGCAGTTTCAATTTATATTATTTTATTTATATTATTATTATTGGTTGACTTAAAAGCATGTGAAAGTTAGAAGCTTATTACTTGAATCGGCACGCGCTTCAACTAGCAGATGCATTCAACTACATGTATACAGGAAAGTGTCCTACGGTTTAGAATAGTCTAAGTCGGAAGGAAATTAGCGTAGTTGACAATATTTGAAAGAAATACACACAGCTGCTATATAATTACTGCAATATTGTATTTAATAGGCATGCATTGTTTTTGCGAAAAAGGTTTACGAGGTGAGTTACAGTCAAGTGGTGTCTTGCAAGTAACCTGCAACGTATTATTATTATTATTATTAACACCTGGGCCTTATGGTTTACTCATTAGACACAGCAGCTCGTATTTCTTGCATATCACTGTATATTTGGCCGCCTTGACAGTTTGGCTATCGACTGAAATGCTGGAAATACTACGGTGTGGTATACGTCGCACTGGCTTAAGTACCTTGCGCGTCGTTTAACAGTTCTGAAGATCATAAAATCCTTCCGTGCTGCAAAAAAAAACGTAATGAAACCCGCTGCTTACAAATGCCGTCATTTGGTGCATAGCTTACTCCTGGCTCTGACTGCTTGCGAGGTCGTACTTTTCATCATTACCGTTTTGTTTCATACAGCAACAGATACCGGAAGGATAGAAATATCTACTAACGACAACGTTTCTAATATAAGCCAAACCGATTAAGGCTTCCTGTCGCGAAAGGAACTCATGACTTTTCCAAGTGACGCCGAGCCCTTTTAGCAAAGGGCACGTTGTACACAAAGACGCATTGAGTTGTTTACATTGTTAGCTGATCTTGAAATTGAAACATAACGTATGTATCATCAAAGGAGACCACTTTTTGCGATTTCTTCCTGTCTTTGAAAAAATAGAGGAGAGAGACGATCCGATTCACGCAATCTAAAGATGTGCTTCAAAGAATGAATACACTGCCTAGAAAATGCATATACATTACACTGGAAAATGCGTCGAAATCTTAGTCGATGTGATTATACTTAAAAAAAAAAACAGCATATATGTACGCTATCAAAGAAATTGCATACAGTTAGTTAGGTCGTCCCCAAGTTTGGCAGCCGGGGCATTGTAACGTCCCAAATCTGGTCGTATGAGGGTATCTAATAGATAGGAGGAACTGAAGTTTATTGTAAGAATATATGATCAGAGCTATTTTCGGGTTGCACGTGAGTAGCATTGTTCTAACGGTTGAATAAGGGGTAGATATTTGATTTATAATGAGGACATAACGCAGGCAGTTTATTTTTAACACCAAGAGCTATGCGCGCACTTTTGTCGCATTGTACCTAACGAATGTATGAGATAATCTCGTATACGATTGGTGATAATATACTGTTAGTACTACTATTGGTAAGGCAATAAATTACAATTATCAGTGTTCTCAACAGCAACTTTCAATGAATAATGCCTTACCGATATGAAATGCGCGCGCAACATGTTATGATTGAGCACAACAAGATAGAAACACAATATCTGTCTTACGTTGCATTAGGGAGACAGTATTTTACCCACTGAACCAGCCAGCCAACCCCGAAATTGACTCTTTCTTGAACAAGAGAGTGCTGGGCTGAACAAAACTCGATCAGGAACTGAACAAAATGTGAGGGAGTAAGATCTTAATACCTCAGAGTGCATTATCTCGAAACTCTGTTATCTTTGTTAAAAGTAATACAAAAATATACAAACCATATCGCAGCACATTGTAAATAGGTGTAAATGGCAAATATAAATTATGCATTGTAATCCCAGAAAAAAAGGCTCCGAATAGAGCTCGAAATTGACATGTGCAATTAGCTTATAAGAAATGTCAATAAACACATTAAAATTCAAGTTTTTATACATCGAGATCGTTAACATTTGGACTCTTTTGTAAAAGCCCAAACATAAGACTTCACAGGATCTCATTTATTATAGACATTAACTAAAAATTTACAAATTCTATACAACTATTATTTCAACACATTATATCTTTGCTGGAGTTGAATTGGCAGAGGAACACACCGAACGTATAACAGAAATTAGTAATTTAAGTCAGCCATTTAATTGTATAAAATCCGCCGATTTTACGAAACTTTTACGACCGATACTAATACGAATACAAATAAAGCTTTCAAAGAATGAATGCTGTAAGCGTTCTTTCTGTCAGAGCTTATCATACATCATTCCTTTGTTATTAGCTTGAGTACAATAAAAGTTAATTTTCTTACTGATTTAATCATAACTTACTTGATATAGTAATAACAATCATAATCATGACGTCTAATTAAATACATTACTGTATGTGTTATCGTAACACACAGCAAGTTGACATCGAACTCCTAATGCTCTTGTAATGTATTTATTTAGTTACTTAAATTTTAAATACAAACATGTTTGATTATTAAAGTTTTCTTTGAATTGTTCTTGTCGTTTAAAATTGTGACTATTATTATTATTCCGCATGAAGTCAGGCCTTAATATAGGCGCCCCCCTTTGCCAGCCTTTTTCATGTCCTCCCATGCGGCCAATCTGTTGACTCTGACGGTCTACACCCGTTAAGCTGTCTGAAAAGTCCCGGCAGAATTACAAGACACGCGGAACTTAACGCCATAGTAAGAAGAGCCCTTAGAAGAGCAGGGATAGCATCTACACCCGAGCCGAATGGTCTTTATGGCGGCAGTGAGCTGCGACATGACGGGGTCACCATCCCACTGTGGTCACACGGAAAAGGCTTTGTATGGAATGTAACGGTTTCATGCACGGCGACCTTATCGTATTTACGCCACAGCGCGGTTAAATCGGGATGGGTAGCAGAGCGCGCGGATTCTGAAAAACGATCGAAGTATCTCGAGCTATCTAGAAGCTACCATTTTGTACTCATTTCATTAGATCAGGTACAGCGAAAATCCTGAGAGATATCGGAAAACGAATAGAAGAAGTTACGGGCAATCGACGCGAGGCCATGTCTTTGAGACAGATGATGTCTTCGGTCGTTTGTAGAGGGAACGTGGCTTCTATCGTGGGCGTCATAAATTGACAGAAAACGACCAGAGCAGAATGGACCTGGAATAAACGTTCATACGCCACATCTGTAATAACTGAATGATATAATAATAATAATAATAATAATAATAATAATAATAATAATAATAATAATTATTATTATTATTATTATTATTACGGCGGTTTTCCGACATGATCGGTCTGGTACTGGCCGAGAAGGGAGAACAACTTTCCCGGCTTTACTAGAGGCTAAGCCATCTCGGTAGACATTAAGCCTACTCTCTGCTCCGGCACGCAATGGGAGTGCAAAAGGTCCTGTATGTACTACGGACCTCACCTGTCTTCCTTCTACCGTCAGAAACTTTGAACTTCGACGACCAGATGAGGACTTATCAGCCACCAACAAGACGCCGTTCGGATCTGGGATGCGCGTCAGTCTGGTCGTTGTTCTGAGGAACAGGTCACTAGGCAGAAGGGGTGGGACCAAATCGCCCCTCAGTCTGTCCACTTAACTTTTCTGTCGGCCTCCTAGTTAGATGTAGACGGCATTAGACTGAAAGCGGTTTCATTCGACGCCGCTGGAGCGTGGCTCGACGTATTTCCGTCCGAGCTAGTCGGCGGTAAGCTGACCCATGATCAGTTCCGGGCCGCCAGTGGCCTCAGACTTGGCATTGCCATGTTTGAGAGGGAGGAATGTCCGTGTGGTGGAACGGTGGATGAACGCGGCTTGCACTGGCTTAGTTGCACTTAGCTGGCCGGGCTTACGCAGGGCCGCCACGATGCCATCAATGACATCCTTGGGCGCGCTTTCAGGCAAGCCGGCTACCGCGTCACGCTTGAGCCTGGTGGACTGCAAAGGGCCAACAAGCGTCGACCGGATGGCCCTACCAGCCGAGACTGGGACCATAACCAGCCGCTGGCGTGGGACGTGACTGGCTCAGACACGTACGCCCTCAGCTATCGTGCACTAGCCAACGCGGGCGTCGGCCACATTATCCACCATCGGGATATGCACAAATGGCGCCTATACGCGCATTTTCTTGAGGGCCACGTTGTAATGGCGTTCGGTCTCGAGTCATCTGGCGTTTGGGGCAAGGATGCACTTAAACTGGCAAAAGAGCTTGGAAAGAAGCTATTTGAGCCCACAGTGGAGCCAAGATCGACCGCGTTCCTCCGACAGAGAGTGTCATTAGAATTACAGAGAGGCAACGCCAAGATGATGCTGAGTGGTCACCGACACTCAAGCAATAAGAATAATATATGCAATATTGTAGATGTTATATAAGTGATATGTTGACAATTGTGATACATGTACATATTAATAAAATAAATCATTGTTCAAAAAAAATAATAATAATAATAATTATTATTATTATATGCGGGTTTTAGTGCTTAAACTGTGCGGGTTTTAGTGAAGCTAGATTTTAGCAATGCTTTTAACACCATACGACGCGACGTAATATTAGAAGAAGTAAGACTACACGTACCGGAACTCTTTCCACTTGTATGGCAATGCTATAGGGACCCGTCACTTCTATCCTGGTGTGACAAAGAGCCACTTAAATCAACAAATGGAGTGCAACAAGGAGACCCACTAGGCCCCGCCTTGTTCAGTCTGGGAATCTCCAGTCTAGTGGCACGAATGAGAAGCCCATTGAACATCTGGTACCTGGATGATGGTACATTAGGAGGACCGGCAGAAGTGGTGGCCGCTGACATACTTAAGGTAATAGAGTTTGCAAATGAAGGAGGGACAATCCTCAATCTTTCCAAGTGCGAAGTTATAACGGTTGGGGGGGACACCCAGGAACGAGACGAAGCACGCAAAACCATTGCTGCCGTTCTACCAGGCTGTAAGCAAGTTAACCCGGCCGTGTTAGAAGTTCTTGGAGCTCCACTTAGTCCACAAAGTATTTACAAGACCTTAACAGAAAAACGCCGGGCGTTGCTGCAGACACGGCCTCGTTTGTTGGCCATGCACTCACAAGCTGCACTGTGTCTTTGGAGATATAGTTTAGGTTCCCCGAAATTCAACTACACATTGCGCACCTCACCGACAAGCTAATGTCCCGACGCCCTGCAAGGTGCGGGGTGTTCGATCAGCAGTAGAATTGGCACCCATATGTTACGCAGCGTCTGTGCTAGAATTCAGCCCGCTGGCAGAGGCGCTAGTCGACCCGAGTGCTCACCACCGGCTGCACATAGCTAAGCAGGAAGCAGAGTCGCTTGTCAAAATGAAGTTGGATCCAGGTCCTTGGGAAAAACGTGTAACGCAGAGAGTGCTTGATAACTACAGATGTAAAGTTATAGCCCGTGAGATCACCGAAAGCCTTGAGTCTTCTTCGGAGAAGGCAGTCTTCTTGGCCGCACGAGACACCTTCAGCGGTGGATTCCTTAGGGCTCTCCCGTCGCCACAGCTAGGCACCATGCTGGACAACGTCTCAGTCCGCATGGTGTCGGCTCTCAGAATCGGCGGGTCGATTTGCGAACCTCACATTTGCAAGGCCTGTGGAAAACCAGTAGAGAAGAATGGCCTCCACCCGTTGAGCTGCATCAAGAGCCAAGGTCGGGCTCCCAGGCACACAGAAATAAATGCAGTGATTCAAAGAGCTCTCCGGAGGGCGGGAATACCTAGCATGCTGGAACCCAGACTAGGACTTCATGACGATAAAAGGCCCGACGGTGTCACTATTCCGCCGTGGAAAAAGGCAAATGCCTGGTTTGGGATGCGACAGTCTCCTGCACAGCCGCACCGTCTTATGTGGGCCACAGCGCTACCGAGGCGGGATGGGTGGCCGAACACGCAGAGAAAGAAAAGTGGCGTAAATACACAGAGTTAGAGTCTAGATACAATTTCGTGCCGATTGCAATGGAGACAATGGGCCCAGTCAGCAGAAGAACAAGGACATTTATTAAAGACTTAAGTGATCGAATACAAGCAAACACCGGAGATGCACGCGAAGGCGACTTTCTGAGGCAGCTGCTTTCATTGGCAGTTTGCAGAGGAAATGCCGCGTCGATATTAGGTGCGATGGGCTGACGACAGCAAGAAAGAAACTATAAAATAATGAGGATACACATTCACACCTCACAACTGTATCGCTCTATGACATATCAAATAAATAATAATAAAAAAATAATAATAATAATAATAATAATAATTATTATTATTATTATTATTATTATTACTATTTAGTACATATTAAACGATGTTACAGTTGTGAGGTCTGAACGTATTATTGCAAAGTTTTTTAAATAATTAGTTCACTCCATGGCGCCTAAAATAGATGCCGCGTTTCCTCTGCAAACGGCCAAGGACAACGCTTGCCTCAAGAATTGACCTCTCTTCGGTCGTTTGTGACCTCCTGAATTCGCTTACTTAAATCTTTGAGAATTGCTTCGGTTCCCTTGCTGATTGGTCCTAGTGTCTCCATGGCAATAGGCACAAAAATATATCTTGTTTCTAGTCCAGCATATTTAACCCGTTTTCTGGCGTCCGCGTGCTTTGCTACCCACCCCGGCTCAACTGAGCTGTGGTGCAAATAGGAAGCCGCAGTTGTGCACGAAACCGTTGCATTCCAAGCTAGGAACTTTCCATGTGACCATAATGCAATGGTCACCCCATCAGGTCTTTCTTAGCCAGCGGACACTAAACCTCTCGGTTCAAGTGTAAATGGTGTACCGGCTTTCCTAAGGGACCTTATGATCACACCGTTTAGTTCAGCATGCCTGGACGATCTACCGGCGCTCTTCGGGCAACTCAGTGGGTGTAGGCCACTTAGAGTCTACCATTCCCCTACACAGTTTGCACTGAAACGGCTCGCAGACGCTAGCGCCGATTCTAAGTGCTGACATCATGCGAAAAGTTATTATTATTATTATTATTATTATTATTATTATTATTATTTACTTACAATTGTGGGACCCAAACGTGTACCCGCGTAGGCTCACCCCCCCCTTCTCAATCCATAGAGCCGATGATAGCGGCGGCGTTTCCCCTACACACTGCGAGCGAGAGTTGCTGACGCAGAAACTCGCCCTCGCGCTGGTCACCCGTGTTAGCACTAATTTTGACACCTAGGTCTTTGAGGAGGATACTTGTGCTCTTGCTGATCGGGCCCAGCGTTTCCATGGCGACGGGTACGAAGTGATATCTCCTCCCCAAATCAGAGTATTTGCGTTTCTTTGCGATCTCGGCATGTTCAGCAACCCACCCTGACCTGATGGCGCTGTGCATCAGGTATGACGGAGCCTGTACATCTGTTATTATTATTATTATTATTATTATTATTATTATTATTATTATTATTATTATTTTAAGTATCACTTTGTCTTATTTTGTTTGTGCATAGTTTTATATCTTGCGAATGACGATACTTTGGTACCTGTGGCTTTCTACCGTGTAGTTTTTTATTACTTGTATCGTAGTCGCACACCACAGAACTGATGCACTCGCGACTGATGCGTAAAGTTTGTCATATATACGTTTTCACGTTATTCTCACGCGGTACATAGTTTTCGCATGAAGATCGGTGTACGAGAACAGTTGCATGCGAGTTCAGCGTACAGATGATAAAGTGTACAGATGCTTTTCTTGAGCAGAAAATATATAAGCTGACGAAACGCTTCACTGGTGAACGGAAACAGAAAAATCCAACGCTTCTCTTGTTGCTAACCTACACGTGCTAACAGCCGACAATAAACTCGGCATATTTTGCCAAGGTGTCTAAAATCCTATGTGTAATCCTATTCGCCTAAATACAACAAGGCAAACAACGTCAAAGGCACGCAAAATGCTATCATTACCTTGTCGTTAACCCTTATAGAGTGTGTAAGCATACATATATATATATATATATATATATATATATATCTGTAAGCATACATATATATATATATATATATATATATATATATATATATATATATATATATATATATATATATATATATATATATATATATATATAATGACAATAGTACTAGTCGTTTTCGTAAATAAATGGACCAAACGAGGTTACAATTTTGCATCATCGTTGTAGCCTGCCCTTTTCAACGAGATAAACGAGTCTTCTCTGGCAATGAGGAAAAATGCCACCGCGTTCCCTGCATGCTTCCAGGCTAGCCTGCTTTAATTAACCGGATGCAATAGGCACATTGTGTTAAACGGCATATTATGGAAGAAGCACATGAAGACAAAAACACACGAAGAAGAAAGGGCAGCACCTAATTTCTCATCTCAGGTATGCTCTATGAGATAATGCTCTTATACGTCAATTGTCGGCATGAGATAATGTTTTCATACATCAATTGTATGCATGACATAATGTTTTCATACATCAATTGTATGCATGAGATATTGCTAAACCTACAACTGTTGTCTGATCTTTACAATACTGAAGTATAGATATTTTTGTTTTTGCCGATTGTCCAGCCGTCAACGCTGGCGACTGTGACTGGGTTTCAATTCGGCACTTAACAGAGCCACATCGACAGCTGCAGCAATAGTTAACTTATGACTATTATTACTCTTAGTATTAATCTTCCTGAGGCAGCAGCGTATTGCCTTAAAAATTCAGCCAGCATGGCAACGCGAGTTCGCCCAATTCCCGAGGAGAAGGAGAGGCCTGGAGGAACTGGTGTATATGTATATATATGTGTATATATATATATATGTATATGCATATGTATATATATAAATATATATATATATATATATATATATATGTATATATATATATATATATATATAATATATATATATATATATATATATATATATATATATATATATATATATATATATATATATATATATATATATATACCGGTAAATGCAGAGAACAGAATATATATATATATATATATATATATTCTGTTCTCTGCATTTACCGGGTGGCTTTGATAACAAAAAAACTAAGATTTCTTATTACTAGGTATTTGTCTCTGTCTACCTTTCTCTCTCTCTCTGTGTATACGGGCGTATGTCGGGGCAGCTCCGACCTTCCGCTGTTGTAAGGTCACTACTCATCGATACGATCGAATCTAAGCGACACGGCCGCACCTTGTGTCGTCATTGAGATTCGTCGAGCGTGCGCAAATGCGTGAAGAGCTAAGACACGTGATGTCGCATAGTTTGACGCTACGCTACACATATGGTTTCCGATGTCTGTCGGTTACTTTTATTATTATTATTATTATTATTATTATTATTATTATTATTATTATTATTATTATTATTATTATTATTATTATTATTATTATTATCTGTAATTGTGTTATCAGAGTACAGAGTTGTGAGGTTCGAACGTGTCGCGTCGATTCAAGCACGTATTTAGCTGCTCATCCCAGGGCGCCGATTATAGAAGCGGCATTGCCTCTACACACCGCGAGAGACAGAAGCTGTCTCAGATATTCGCCCTCGCGCTGGTCCCCCGTTGTTGCTACCATTCTTCTGGCCAGATCCCGAATGAATTTTGCTGTTCCACTGCTGATGGATCTTGATGTTTCCATAGCCACCGTTACGAAGTGAATACTGTTTTTAAGATCTGCGTATTTGCGTCTCTTTTCCTGTTCGGCGTGCTCTGCTACCCATCCTGGGCTAACAGAGGTATAGCTTATTATTATTATTAGTATTATTACTACTATTATTCTTATTGTTATTATTATTATTATTATTACTATTAGTCAGCGGCTACCGTTTTTCCGCAAGTGGGATAGTGGGATGTTCCGTGTCGACTCGTCATCGTCACGCGCCGCTTGATACAAGGTTAAAACGCAATCTCGAAAACCAAAAAAGAAAAAGCAAGAATAAACGACGGAAATTCGGTGGGAGGAAAACAAATCGTCAATTAGATAGAATATCAATGGTAGGGTACACAAGAGAAGAAAGAGAGATAGGCGGGGGGGGGGGGGGCTCGACAGAGAGAAAGAGAGAGAGAGATATATGTATATATAGAGAGATCGAGACAGAAAGCAATAGATCGAGACAGAAAGCAATAGATCGAGACAGAGATCAGTAGACAAAAGGGCACCACACTAGCCTTACTGTGGGTGTGGTTGCCACTGCTGCTGCTTGTGTTGCTGCTGTCGTCACAATGTTTGCTCTCTTACGGCTCCTTGTATGCGTCATGCATGCCAATCGCTGAGTGCAGGTGACGTTGATACGAGTGCACTGCAGCGGATGTATGTGCAGGTGGGCCGCGCTGTCTAGACGCAGGTTAGCCTAGACGGTCTATCTCGCTATCCAGCCGTTAGGAGGACGCTGATTTGCCTAACCAGCATGACGAGCAAGCAAACGCAACGCTGTACCAAACGCACTTAAAGATCGCCGATCACGTCAAGGTAGCATCTTAGTCGTTTGTCCGTAAGGTTACCGCTACCAAACATTTGGTAGCGGTAGACGGCGTATTAATGCCAGTACAGCTTGCATCATGTGCATTCCGTTTAGGACAAACATATGTATTTTAGCTTCGAATCAGATATATATATATATATATATATATATATATATATATATATATTACACATATCATGAATGAAGAAAATGATTACCTAAGCCAATTTTAATTATATATATATATATATATATATATATATATACAGGGTGTGACAGAAACATTTTTTAAAGCGATACATGAAATTGTAGAGCTCGTTAAAGCAAATATTTGTTCCAATAGAACATGATCTCTGACAAGTCTTGCTTCGAAGTGAGAATGAAATTACTACAATTTGTGACATTTTGTTTTTGCCCGACATAAGAGCATAAAATGTGCTGTTGCGAGACAACCGGTCCGACATACTGTCGTATTCGCGAGAAAATTTTACTTCTTCTGAAGGAGACATAAGGCCGGTTGGAAGATGCGGTATGGTCGCTTAGAAAAGAATTTGCAAAAAATGAAGTTCTTTATTAGCTTTCACACCAAATACTTCAAAATCATTACCCCACGACCACTCACGGCGCTCAAACCTAGCACATTCAGGCAAACACAGACGCGAGGATCATTTTGATACCAAACTTATGGCAATGCAAGCCGCGGTTGCGTTGTAATTACGATTTTTTGGCCAGGTGTCGAGATTGAGTGCATGCCAAAATGACCTAGAGTGCTAGAAGATCATTTATGCATGCACTCAATCTCAATTACACCGCAATAACGGCTCGCATTTTTGGTATTTGGTACCAAAATAATTGGCATGAATTGCGCATTTGCCTGAATGTGTTAATAGTTTTGAACGCTGCGGTTGGTCGGAGGGTTATGCTTTTGACATATTGAACGTGAAGGCTTAAAAAACGTACTTAATTTTTTGCTAAATATTTTCTAAATAACTGTTTCGCATCTTCTAGGCAATCTTATATGTTCTTCAGAAGAAGTAGAATTTTCTCGCGAATACGGCGGTGCGCTAAGTTTCTGTATAGGAGGACTGGTTGTCTCGCAACAGCACATCGTGTGCTCGTATGATCCTGTGCTCCTATCCTATCCTAAAAACACCAGTGTGCTCCTATCCTAAAAACACCAGTGTCACAAATTGTAGTAATTTCACTCTCACTTCGAAGCAAGACTTTTCAGAGATCATGTTCCATTGGAAAAAATATTTGCTTTAACGAGCTCTATATTCCATGTATCGCTTTGGAAATGTTTCCGTCACACCCTGTGTGTATATAAATATATATAGGGCCAAAAATCTCAATTAGAACTTTAATTACTTTAAACGCCTAAATAAGATGCACTATATAAAATAAAAGGCTGATGCTCTAAAATATATCTGATTTCGAAGCATTTCTTCTCAAATCTTCGACGTAGAAAGTCGCAACCAGTTTAATTTGATGATGACAGTTAATTTGATGGTACGAATATGTAAGAGTAAAACGAAAACAAACACAGCATCAAATTCCAGCGAGATTGTAGCGACAGCAGAGCTATCCAGTCCGGATCTTCCGTGACATGACGTAACCTAATGAGGGCTTTCGACGCTCCTCAGCTGAGCTGTCTAGTTCTGTCGAGTTTTGATTCGGATCACGTTTACTGCTCTTAAAGCCTAAACGACTGTCAAACTTGCTTGAAGGTGATGAACGGCTTAAATGTGTTGTTTTATGTTGTTTTCGATAAACTGCTGTTCTAAGCCAAAGGTCAGCCAGCGTTCGCAACCAAACAACGGCTGCCACACGACGAATAATAAAGAGTTTCATGGCGAGTTTCGTCAGACTAGGTAATACCAAGCCACCTACAGTAAATCTGAGTTATTTTCAAACATTCAGCCAGCATCTACAGAAGCCACAGGAACATAACACGACAATTAAATTTGACGATATTTACCATCACAGCAACAACGGCAATAATATCTACAGCAATAATAATAATGATATTCACGACACCACCACCACCATGAACAGTAACAGGTCAGTGGGGCGCCCTACTGTTGAAACCATCTTAAACGAAAAATATTTTAAGCAGCCATGTACGCTAGAATCGCTGAGAGCGACCGCCAACAATGCTCAATGCAAAATCAGCACAACTTCAGTCACGGCAATGCTAATTCAGCAAAAGTCTAGTTTACGTCTACCGTACGTTTACGGTAACCCACCACCCAATACATAGTTACTTATGAAAGGAAAGGGTAACAGAAGGGGGTAGGCACCATTGCAGCTCCCTCCAGGGGCAGTGCAGCGGTGCACTACAAACAGCGAGAACGACGACACCCACAATCGACATACCGAACGAAGGAAATATATGGATATATATATATATATGTAATCAATAAAAAACAGTTACACACTTATATATATATATATATATATATATATATATATATATATATATATATATATATTTATTATAGATTTATTGATACACTCCTATCAATAAAACACTCCGAAGCTGCGACAAGTGTCGAAGTCTTGGCTAAATACGATGCATAGCTTGCCCTCGATTGAGCGAACATTACAGCATTGCTTCCCAACAAGAGAGGCTAGACTAGTGGATCAACAACGTAAACAAATACATCTAGGGAATCCAACCTCTATCCTCGCAATGCTTCGTCAAATGCTCCCTTAGTGTCAATCAACGGCTAGGCCTTCCAATCGCACCAATGTCATCGCCATGACCCAATCTGCTCTCGAGTTGAGTAAATACATGAAGTCATGCACCGTGAAAGGCACACACAAACACACACACACGCTTGAATGTATCTCAAACCTTAGATTTGTCGATAATTTAAGAAGGAACGGCCATCTACGGCCTAATAGTTAGGGCTAGTTAGCTTGATCTAACGGCAGGTCAGTGTTAAGCGTGCCTGTCGCCCAAACGACAAGCAGTTTCCTGCAGACGTATATACTTATATACATAATGTATTATATTAACAATAAACAGCACTCCTGCAGATTTATGCGTAGGAGGTTTGGTTAGCCGCTTGGTTTACCTCAAATTCAAAACATTCTTTAAGATACAAGTTTATTTCACCAGAAATTGGTAGATATAAATATAAAACATTCTTTAAGGAGATTGTTTTTTGCTTGATTTACCTGAGTCTGTTCTACTACGAGTGATTACGATGAATTCATGCTAGTGCATAGCGCAATTACAACACTTCGTCGAGCGTAAGAAACGCTGCCTTCCTGCTGCCATTAATTGGGCACAGAAATAGCTAGACTCTCATGAGTGCGACTTTAATTGAGGATCAACAGACAACAGAAAACAAAAGCATCCCACGTTCTAAAGGATGATTGATGGAGGCCTCGTTGAGATCGCCGTCGCTAATCCAGCAAGGCAGGAGCTACCTTTACTACCGGGGACACTACTGGGTCGTATAAAGTCACTACCGGAGAACCAGTATGTATGCGTAATTTCCTTTGATAGACCCATGAAGCGCGATACACACGTGGTGGTCTATCTACTCTGCTTATCTAATCAATGGTCGCGTTTATGAATCTGCTGTATAAACACGCTAATGATGTCTTGCTTTTTTTTTATAGTGCCAATGACACGATCAATAATGAATTATAACTAATTAGAGTTAAGTACAATTAATAATGAATGACACAATTAGACGACTAACTGGTGCCCGGCTCCCTACGTCCGGATGTTATTTGAGGGTCATCCTGAATCGAGTTATTCTACGTTTCTGTCTAGAGAAGACTTGTACGGGTGTTGTGAAAGCCGTGCGACTTGCCCGTGCGATGTTGAGCGCCATTGGTATTTAAGTCTTGTTGAGGAGACGGCGTGTTGTAACCCCGGTGCGTTTCTATAAGATTGCGGCATATTGCAGTATCTACTACTGATGCAGTACTGATACACACGGCGCAGAAAGTCGGTTGCTCTTTTGCTCTGCAATATAATTTTTTACAGCTCTGCTGAGGCCTTGGCAACTGTTTTTGCTGCACAGCGCACGTGAGGTGTTTCTGTGAGAACCGTATTCAGCGTCACGACCCGGGAACTTAACTTTGGGCACGGGTGTTACTGGGTGCCTTTCTAGGTGAGGGTTTAGATTCTTTCAAAAACGCTTCAGGACGTTTAAAAGATTTGCTTCCATTCTTTTGTAAAACCAATTCGAGACCTAGCGTGTGGCGATCAGTGCCAGATCGTCGCTAGCGGTAACGATCCGTGCCAGATCATCTGCGTAAGCGATAGAGTTTGCCATCGGCAAATTTCTCTTTGTTTTAGCTATGTTTAGAACTTTGCCAGGAGCCGAATGTTTGTAGTGTTCGCTGGCGAAAATCGTCCATTCCATCATGCGTTTGAATACCTGTAGGCGGTTCTTTAAGAGTAACTGTACTGCTTGCGGGTGCAGCATTTGGGTCTGGTGCTTTTTGTTGGCCGTATGCGTTCGACCACGATTCTGATTTTTTGAATTGAGATCGAAGGTGAGATCTGGAGTTTCTTCAAAGAGTACCGGCTTCGGCAGGGGTATACTGCACATAGAGCGCAGTATAGTCGGTCGGGCTACTTCTTTGGGTAGGGGCGGCTGTGCGCGGTGCACTTTGTTACACATAATATTGTACCCGTTGCGCCAGAGAGTTTCAGTGTTCTATTTTACTGCTCTTAATTGTCTTATGTAAAGCTCTGCGTGCTTCTCTGTACCCGTTTTCCCGTAAATAGGAGAGCTCTGGCTGATGCGGAGTAGCATGGGCGACGATTGGCTATCTTTGGATGTGGGCGGGAGCTGGAATCTCGGCTCACAGATTTCCTTTAGTAGTGCAGAGATTTCTACTGCCAAGCAGTCAATGAGATGAGGTTTTTTCTTTTTAGTACGCGGATCTCACAGTCGGTTATTTGATGAGCTGATCGTTCCGACGAAAGCGTTAGGTTTAGCGTTGATCTGTGTCTGCCATTATCAAAGACGTGTCCTGGGATGTTCATGAGTTGTAGATCTGTTCCAGTTGCCCATTATAGAAGAATTTCTGCTTTCTTTCGAAGTCTAATTCTTCAAGGAAGTCCTTGTATTTATGTAGAGTGGAGTCCGGAGAAATATAAACGGAGTGGTTGTAAAAGAGAAGTGCGTGCCTTGCCCCACCAAGAATTGCGATCGTTTTGTGGGGAATCCCTTGAGTCTAATTTCTTACCAGCATGGGTATTCAGGTTGAGAAAGCTGTGTTATAGGGGTCGAGGCGTAGTAAGACATCTATGTTACTTTTCGCCGCGCATTGAGGCCCTAATTCGTACGCTTTAGATGCTATTTATTTGCACTATTTTAATGGTACTGGTAATTTTGTTTGCGGTCTTCTTGCAGGTTTCTGACTGATTCGTAGTCTGTATAATGAACACTGCGTTGCTGTAGCGTAGTGTCTATCTATGTATCATACATAGCACCTATCATCGTCCGTGCAGCCCTTTGCGACGTGTCCTTCTCCGCATGTGAAACCGCGAGGCTGCGTTGGTCGAGCTGCATTATAATCCCTGACCGCGTGGCTAAAGCTCAGAGACAGTAAACACTGCAGTGCCGAGGCTATTTCATCTGATTACTGATTACAATACCAAGATTAAGGGGTCCAAGGTAACGCCATTAATGGTGCTCCGTGTTCAGTGACCCCTTTGAAAATGTCCTTCGGCTCGACGAACTCTGCTACGTTTTGGATTACAAGTTTTGGTCGGTGGGACCGCTCGGACTATCGCGTTCAAAGATGCTTTCTCCTTTATTTTTTGTTGGAAGTTGCCAGCGGCATCGGGAGTAGTACCTCACACAATCTGGCGGATTTCACCTGTAGCTATTCTTAAAGCTCTTAACCGTCTATTCGAGCCGTCGAGGATCACTGCTGTTCCGAAGAGCACGTGAGGTGTCAGCGTAGGTGATTCTCTACGTGATTTCACGACAACTGCAAAGATAGAACCAGGCTTCTCCCTCTTGTTTTTTGGTGAGTCTCTGCTATTTCCCGGCCCTTGACTCGGAATTCCAGAGTCGTGTCTGGATATTGCACAAAGCCTTGCTCCACAGCTTTCTTTACGAGAGTAATCTCAGCGGTTGCCGATATGGCCCCTCCCAGCTGCAGAGACCGGTCGCTGCCCCATTTAGGACCTGAGTGGAGAACTCGTTCCCTTCATTCCCTTTGACGTAAGGGATCATCCCTGCATATAGCGTCCGTCTTGAAGCTGGTGTGTTTTCAACTTCTTGATCATCAGAATGTACTGATTCTGTAGGAAAATGTTTTTTTCTTGGGGTGCACCTTGCCGTCCGGAGAATTGTGGCGAGAGTCGCTCGACGAAACGGTCGTCTTTGTCGGATCTTTGTGATAGCAATAAGGCCCATGCTAGGCCTTGTTACCTGGATCACTGGCCCTACTAAGGCTGGCAGCAGTACAAGTGCGCGCAGTCCATTCTCTTTGCGTGAAGTCTGCGTATTATTTTTCGGTTAGCTCTTCTTTGAGGAAGAGGGGTTGTATCTTAGCAGCTGAGAAGCTGTGCGAGCGCACGACGCCAAACTTCACGTATATTTAGGCTCATAGTTCGTACTGCATTAGAGATTAGTGTGTGCGTAGTCCGGTGTTTTGCTGACTGCTTTTCTATGTCAGCCGTCATATGTACCCCGTCAGTGAAACATTTTATCTGTAGGTCCCAACTGTCTACATAGTTCTAGCTACACATAGCTAACAAATACATAGCTCCATCTACATAGCTACCAAAGCTTCAACTTACGACCCTCTTATATGTCGAAGCGTTGTTGATACAGGTGCAGGAGACCAACATTGCCCACCGCTTTACTAGCATCAGATCGAATTATTGAAGAGACCCCTCGTTGCTGACCCCAAACGCGACCGCTCGTGCAGAGCAGGTAAATCACCTTTTTGGCCGGCGCGTAACCATATGAATCCCTCGAAGTTACCTTCTGCACGTACTACATGTACACTAGAACCACTCGAACCGAATATATTAATTGAAGTCACGAGTCAGTATTCGATCTCGACAAGACGCATAATAATTAGGTGCCGAAAACTTGTTTATTGTACATTGCTGTAACTCTTGTATTATTACTATTATTATTATTATTATTATTATTATTGACGTGTGGAAACGAGACGCCATGACCATGACGCCATAATGATTTTTGTGTCCACGGTAAATATTTGACCGTCGTAGAGGAACCGAACACGGCCTTCTGCGTTATGCTTGGGCACCCGACTTTATCGGCCCCAAAACAAATTCCGTCTGACCTTTACGACATCAGACTGATAATTAAGGTTTTCTTGAATAATTCGACTAATGGTTCAAAATGACATATCACATTTAGGTATCTAAAGCACGCATCGATTTACGAGCATCGTCCTAATTGCTTCATTTAGTTCTGTGCACCCTATCCTGAGTTTGCTCTTCTGCTGCTTACGAACCGGTTCTGTTTCCTTTGCGGTTACGTACATGACCGCAATCTTGTAAACTAGCGTTTGCGGAACACGAAACACTTCTCAAGTCTAGTTAGCGTCCGTCCGGTCGAACGCCAAACAGAGCAACAGCTGATATTTGGCAACTTTCCTCATTAAACGCAGTTGCCCGGTCGGCTATGGTTTGGAATTGTTTACATAATCTTCTTGACTAACAGCTCTCGTTAGATCGGATGGCGCTCAGACATGAGCTTTGTGAGGGCCGGAATTGCAAGAACATTTAATTTACAGCGTTTTTAAAAAGAACCGGTGCGTATAGTTACACGACAGGTTGTGATATTATTAGAGACCCCTCCCCCTTAACTGTGAACAATATATATATATATATATATATATATACAGCTCGGATGATCGGCGAGATTATCGAGAAGTCGAACGGAAGCAAGCGATTCACAGCGTTTCTGCGGTAGCGCATCGCCTTCGAAGTTCAACGCGGTATAGCAAGAATGATTCTCAACACGCGAAAATAGGTCGCGAACATATCGCGTTATCACAATGGAAACAATTTTCATCCTAAGAAAAATGTATGGCTGAACTGTTTATTTTCAATGCAAACTTTTCAATGAAAAACAAATGACAAGTGTGTATAACCTTCGCGTTCTAATAAAACCATGTCATGCGATGATCTAACTAACTCATCAGTACGAATTGCTGTCGGATATTACTCCATTTCTCGCGCGTAGGAGTTAAACGTTCCGAATGCGTTGCTGCAGCTGTAGTTTTGGCTTGGACTCTTCGTTTCAGATTACGACACGCATGTTCAATCGGATTCAGATTGGAAGAAGATGCGGGCCATGTTCGTAAGCTAATTCTAGCTACAGTGCGAAATACCCCCGGACAAGTGCAGCGGCCATGTGCGGCCAAACAATCGTCATGCATGAAGATCATGCAAGTTATCAAAAAAAGGTCTTGCATCGTGCTTGTCGGTAGCGTATCGCTGAAAGGAGGGGGGGCGGAGAGGAATAAAGGTTTATTGACTTTTTGGGTCGAACAGTCTCATGATGTATTATTATATTATGAAAGGATGTTTTATAGATTCTCCAGAAGTAGAAAAATCCCGGGCATCTTGTCGACGCTCTATATCACAACTGTAGAGCGGCGATCAGGCCTGTGAGCCGTACGTGATAACTGCTCGCATCTGTCCGTACAGAGCGCAGTTACGCTGAGCGTAAAATGAATTTCTAGGTAGATTTTGGCTCAAAGTCTATGTACAATTGTGAGTCCCATACTAGTTGCTTCTAGCTTCCAGACCCACATGTTAATCGGGCCTTCCCAAAACGCTCCATAAAACACCGCTTGGTTATGTGTTTGATATGAGACACCTGCAAATAGGACGGTCTGTGCCGATATTACATATTTAAGCGTTTTTCGAGTTGTCTGTTTCATAGGGTTGAGAATGGGCCGTATCGCTTCAACAATTTAGTCGTGTTTGAAAGCTAACTTAATTATTTATTTTCGTTTAAATAATAAAGTATTTTTTGTGTCACGCTTGTGAGTACAACGTATGTCTGAATTAATGTGTGATGGGTGATTTTATTATTGTTATTATATATAGATTTACGTGTACTGAGTTTTAAAACTGATTTGATGCTGATGGCGTTACAGAATTGCCAGTTTGGTTGTAGTTATGACGTGTGCGATTTATTACAGTTGTGTGAATTGTTCTCGCCATGGATTGGTGAATACCAATGAATAAAGTCAAAAGCACTTTATGCCTTAAATATGGATTTGTTCTGGACCATCTTCATATTCGGCCAACTTCAATACTTGTATACTATTTTCGATTTCAAAAATTAAGATCACACTTTAAATGCTGGATGTTGTTGTTCACTCAGCAAGGAGTGGATCGCGTGTCACTATGAATAATAATGTCACTATTAATAATCTTTGCTAAAGTCGATTTTAGCAAAATGGACTTTCAGCAAGCTACTTAAAAATGTGCAACCGTACAAATAGGTGTGTGAGCTAAGGATTAATGGCATCCAGTAAAGGATAAATCAAAGTGGGTTATGTTTTTCCAATACGTATCCTTTTTCGTGTCAGTGCTACAATTTAGTTGACGTGCTTTATATATATATTTATATACTTTTTTGAACTTAGAGTTTGGAAAACGAGGTTCAGCGATTTTTAAAGAGCTGAAAATGGAGTAACCAAAATGGTTAAAATGTTACAAACTACTTATAGTGATACGTGATAGGGTCGATTTCACGACGGACGTGAGAAGACTGCAGATGACCCCCATATATATCCGCAATTTTCCTATTCGCCCGGACCTGACTTTTTCCTATTCCGACACGTTGCAAGTTTACATAAATATTATGCTTTTACAGATATGCAGTTTTTTCGACCGGCCTTTGTATGGATAGGAATAGTATACATATATGAGATGGGAGGACTCTTATCAGCGCCATTCGAAAACAAAAGGAAAACGAACCGGCGGCCGGATGACGTGGACGCTCGACGAGTTTGCAAAACGAGCTTAATAATAGGCTGGTAGCAACTTTTCAGTCTATGGCACGGCTTTTTTCTGCTCCGGGTTAATTTCCCCCCAAAGCTGCCAACAGACTTGTATACAGTGCTGCTCCCTTTGTTCCTGCTCATTTCCTTGCTCGTGTCATCGGCGAACGGCCGAGGGCGGCCGTTGTTTTCATCTTCGAAGACGTCGCCGCCGCGGCAGCCCCCTTCTTTCCTTTCTTCGGCGTCGGCGGCGACGCCACCACGACGAACGAGGTGTAAGCAAACCGCCGTGGTAAACGTGGACCGCAAACGTGGCTGTCGCCAACGTGTCCACGTGGCCCCGACGTCAACCAGCGAACGTCGGCCCAGAAGTTGCCCCGCGTTCCCCCAGACGCGCCTCGTTCCTTCCCTCGCCCCCGCCCCGCTCCCCCCTTGAAGTCTGCGTCATCACATCGGTTCGTCGCAGTTTGCACGAGCATTGCCGCAATCATGATTTCGAATAGTAACGAGATGTCGCTTGTTGTGTTAGTTGGCCGGTTTTGCGCGACCACCACCACCACCACCACCATCACAAAGCGTGTACACGACGACATCCTGCCGCTGCACATACATATGCTGGCAGGTGGTCACGTTTGCCAGGCTTCCAGATGTGGAGCATCTGTATGTGCAAGCCAGGTCCGGTCAACGTTACAGAATTTCCGGGTGGTGAAGCCACTACTAACACCCACACCCACACACAGAGCCACGAACACACTCACGCCGGCAACTAACTCCTTCACTTTCACGCGATTTCGAGTCACGCCGAGACGCATCATCTTACACTTCGCTGGCGCGTTTGCTTGGCGGTTGGTTGTTAGTTAACTAACTATCCATCAGACAGTGCCTTACGGAATGAGGAAGAGTTAGAATATATATATATATATATATATGTTTAGCTAGTGTGTGTACACATATTACTCCTCTATACCAGCGGCGCATTACGAGGCAGCTAACTATATATATATATATAGTTGTCAACCTTAATCAAGATTTATCAACTCATAACATCTGATTGATTATAGCACGTACAAAAAACAATTGAAAAGACTGACCTAAAATTACAAAAGATTTAGTTCAATCTTACAAAAATACCTTTGCCGTTTTTATTGTCTTAAAGGGGAGTTAAAACCCTGGTCTACGCGGATGACCTCGCATTAATGACAAAAGCTTGCAAGGAAGGGGAATTGGAAGAAAAGGCCAACACGGCGTTGGAGAGCATGTCAGCATAGGTCAAAAAACACCATCTGAGGGTGTACCCTCGGAAAACTGAGGCTCTTCACTTAACGGGAAGATAAAGATTATTGGGGGTTATCATATTGCTCGCAGGTCATCGGTCCCGGTCAAGAGGAAGGCGAAATAATTGAGAGTGGCATCGAACACGTGCCTCACGGGGGAACTCACTTAACGTACGGAGCAACAAATATACAGAAAACCTTGCAAAACGTGGGTGGCCAGAATACTGAGTGAAGCCGTGGGGGCTCAGAGGAGAAACGAAGACATTTGGCATCCGTAGCTGGATCGACAGCTCTTGACCTCTGGGCGGACATATCTCTGAAAAGGGTCCAGAACAGAACAACGCTTAGAGCAGCCCATCGTTCTTGGGAATCCGGGTCAGCCGGGTCTATCGAACCACTTCTACTGCGGCCCTTCTGGTTTTCGCGAGTAGGGTCGCACGGGACCTGCTGTAACAGAAAGGGTAGTGAAACCGCTTTACGAGACTCTGGATCTGGCAAAATCAAAGCGAATAATCGTTGCCGCGTCAAACGACGATTGGGACAGGGAATCCCGTTAAGACGCCCCGGGCCACACTACCAGGCTGCTAATATAGGACCTGAAAGCCTAGCGCGACAGTCGCTATGGAGAGCTATCGTACTTTACCATGCATGTACTTGTTATAGGTCACGGCTAGTTCCAGGGCTAAGTTTCTTCAGGATTTGCAATACAGACTCGGATAGGTGTGTCCTTTGTATGGCCGTAGAGCCTGATGACGTACAGCGCATAGTTATGCGCTGCGCAGCGCTCTCGCGAGAGGCGCAAGAGACCGTAACCTGTCAACGCGTGCGATAGTGGAGCGAACGGTATTGCATCGCCTGCAGAGACGTGGACAGGAGGCAGGGTTTACCTGGACGCCATAATTAATATTCTGAGGAGATTATGGCAATTCCGAGTCTGAGGGAGTGGGGAGGAATTCGGGTTTGCTGGGTTTTGAAGTTCTACTCTGAGCTACAGTAACAGTCACCGACGCAGTCCCGAGACCTCCCATATGAAAAAAGGCTACCTAGAAAGAGTAGAAGCGAGGGTTGAAACTGTAGAAGTTGCAATGCAAGTATCATAATGACCCCGTCCCGAAGTTTAATCAGAAGCACACACAGATAGACCTCGCAGTCAATGAACTCCATGGAGGAGCATCCATCCTTCTAAGCATACGATAATCCTTGACATTCTTACTCCAGAATGATACCAATATCACTGCTTTTCTCTTTCTTTCTTTGTTACCTTCTTAGTAATATTTAGGTAAAATCTATATATATACATAGATATATATAATATATAGATAGATAGAGATATATATATATAGATATATATATATAGATAATAGATATATATATATATATATATAATATATATACATATATACATATATACATATATATATATATATATATATATATACTTAAAACAATTGCGCAACATCGCGTCTCATGCACACAGCCGCCTGTTTTATTACGTCACTTAGCTGTCATGGCACCATAGACTTTGTCAAAGTGACAATTTTCCTTCACATTCTGTACCACGGCTGCGTTTCTTCGTTAAGTCCACGACAGAGTCGTGGTAACAAAACATGCCAGACAATTAATTATCTTTGCATTCGTGAAAAGTCATTAAAACAAGACCTGTCTTTATGTATTTTGATACAAACAATATCACGAAACAACGCGATAGTCGTAACACTTAATAAATCGCTGCTATATATATATATATATATATATATATATATATATACATATATATATATATATATATATATATATATATACATATATATATATATATATATATATATATATATATATACTTTGTTCTGCATTTAACGGTTTCGTTTACCATATAACATCACGATTCACGGCATGCAGCTAACTGGGTTATACGTTCACTGGGGGCAACTTTTAATAATCACAGTTTAGCAGGGCTTGTATTTATAGAAACATATATTGTATAATTATTATAGGATTGTGTATTTTGCTATTTCCCTCGGATTGTAAGGTATATGGAATGCAGGGTTGGTGCAATAATTAAAATATTTCTGTTGCCCTATAATCGAATGGCAAAATAATTATATATATACATTACGTCTTCTGTTATCAGGCATATACGAGAGCGGATCGACAAGTTCAAATACTTTGAGTTTTAAAAATTGAACCGAAACCGTCAACATTTTCGCTGTTTGTTTATTTAGAAGTGCCATTCTTTTTTGTTTTATTTGGAAGTGCCATTCACCAGCTATACGCAGGCCAACTTTCGCTAATCGACTGCGGCGTTTATTGTTTGAGTTTGATTCAAAGTGAAGAAAACGAGGTTTGGCAATATTTAAAGAAGCCGAAAATAAAGGAGCAACGAGTCTACATCAGGCTCCATGTTTTAGACAGAGTCGTTCTAAATTGGTGGTTCTAAAATGGTGAAAATATAGCGAACTGCTTATGGTGATCAAGCAGTGCCTCGAAACGTTGTGTATACGCGGTACCGTCGAGTTTTGCGACGAACACGAAAAAATGAAAAAATGCATGCCTCGAAATGTTAAGAAGATTGCGCGGGCACGTCCGACGCAAAAGGCCGGAACTCTTGGAGACCCCATCAAGACAGCGCACCGGCGCACACATCGTTGCGATTTTTCCTGTTCCCACGAATGAGAAAATTGAGAAAACACTGTTTCGACACTATAGAAGAGATAGGGAGAACATTTAAGGATAAACTCAGCTCGATTCCGCGAAGAAGAAGCGTTTGCGAATGTTTCAAAGAATGCCAAATAAGGTAGCACAAGTGCACTGCACTGATAGAAGGGAATAACACTTTGGAAGATTAAATGAAGTTTATTTTTTTTACAAATATGTAACAAACGTTTTCAATTTGCCCTCAGATATCATTCGCAATAAGCAGCATGGTTATGTTAAGACCCTTTTGAACTCACATTCTTAGTGAATCTAAGCAAGCGGTGTATAATATCAAAACTAGTTTGATTAAGTTGCGTTTGTGGCTGCATCTGATGATGAAACTGACACGACATGATGCAATCACTTCCAGATGAAAAACCTGTGATCAAGCCAATGTGATCATTAAATATTGAAACTGTTCATAACATAACGGCAGCGCCGGACCAGCCGATCTGCCACAGAACACACGTAAAATGCTAGAATGTGTATACACAAAATGCAAGAAGCACCCAACGGGCCAATGTTTCCGGCAAATCGAGTAGTCAGCTGAGACAGGAATCTCCTATCTTTGCGCTATCCACGTCTAGTTCTCGATAGACACTCCGTTCACATTGAAGATATTCACCACACGGCGATACCAAGCCCAGGTAGGGGATGAAAAATAGTCTAGAGTCCAAACGTTCTCTTTGAAAAATGTTTATTGTGTGTTTATATCTCTAGGCACTGGGTTCAAGCCTCTTCAGCTCGGAGGACCTTTCTAAACACAGCTCGAGATAGCTTCGCTGCAATATGCTATGTGCCGAATAATAATTGAAGTACACGAATATATGCTTCTTTTAATTATCCTGAAATAAAACATTCTATTTGAGAGCAAAATAGAGTATTCTATTGGAGAGTCCTGTCTAGATAACATTTAGCGTCTTGGTATTACCGAAAAGACCTTGGTCAGATATCAGTATTGCAAAATGTACGCGAACAATTCTTCTGAGTGCTGGATCCGCAACTAGATTAACATCTCTGTAGGCCTTTTCGCACATCTGAGGAGATCCAACTATGCTTTATTAAAAGTGCAAAGTGATACTGTGTCCGGTCCACACGATTTACACAATTTAAGGAAAACGTTTTCGTTAGCACGTCTTTAAGACGTGTAATACGGTTATTTCGTAAGGTTGGCAAGACGGAATTTAATTTTATATAACTGGGTCTTTTGCCACGGTCGTAGATCCTTGTTAGAATATCCGTCTAGTGAGATAGACTGTTGCATATCCGCAAAGTATATATATATATATATATATATACGCCCAACCTTGTCGTCTTAGAATGCTGTAATGTTTTGAATTTAACTGCTTTTCGTTAAGTCATTGCCTCAACTTCAAAACAGCATACTATATAAGTCACACGGTTTTATATATTCAATTCGGACAACGATAAGCCTTCGATACCAGCGCTAACGGGGTTCGAATTCGGGCCGCGCTGTCAAAGTGAATCACAATCATACACGCAACGGCGGGCGGCTTTGCAAATTGCGGCTGGTGTCACGAGTCGTGGGTTCGATCCCCTTGAGACGAAGAATATATATATATATATATATATATATTGATTTATCTCAATGACTCGTTTCTTGTTGTGGCCCAGTAATTCTAAATGAAAGTATAATATATACGTGTCTTAACGAATTTGCTCATGTGATACCTGTGCATGCATGACTTTGCTTTTTCTAGCTAATTCTCGTAATCTACAATTGGTCAAAGAAACTTCATATCTGCACTTTTTATGCTATTGTATCAACTGGTTGAGCACATCATATATTAATGATCAACATCATTGTTTTATTAACCGTGTATTTCAAAATGTGTTCTACTTAGCAATTGTTGTTATAAAAACACATGTACCTTTACTTAGCAACGTTAACATAGTTTTTAATCCGCGATGAAAAAAGAATGTCACGTCTAGAAATCATGTTCGCAATAGCTCACAAGTGGCGTATGCTATGTACCACGATTTTATGCTCAGATTCCAGCAGTTACTGGAAACCCAGTAGCAACTGCGCCTGTTGAGTATTTTAGCCGTTTCTACAAACATTTTATTTTCCGGTAGCGGAATGCAAAACTGTTTACTAGTTTCGGCGCCCATTAGATTAACTTGCGCAAAAAATGCGCATAGAATAATAATAACTGCTGTGTTCCGATGCCATAGGAACGACCTGAACTTCCCCCGTAACATTCCTGCAATGCTTCTACATAGTTCATTGACCAATTATTATTGAGCTCCAAGATATATATATATATATATATATATAATAGATAATAAATAATAACTTGGATATATATATATATATATATATAAATCCAAGCTATTATTTATTATCTAAGCTATATGTTCACAGTTTGTTACTTCGTGCTGCAATACTCTATGAAAGTATTATGAACTTATCGGCATATCTTATTATTATAACTTATCTTGTATATATTCATGATTTAATGTTATGGTTACAGTCTTATGACTTATCGTAATATTATGAACTTATCGGGACGACTTGCTAGGTTATCTTGACGTAAATCTCGTTTAAATATTCCCGCCATTCAGCCAATTGGTGGTTGTCTGCAACGTCGGGGCGGAGCGACAAGTGGTCGTCGCCCCCAAGACGCTCACGGCGGGCCGAGCAACGAAGGAATTGTTCCGTACGGGGCAAACGCCATGGCAAATATGCCTGTCTGTCCGTTTGTCTGCATCTTTTTGTTTTTGTTGACAAACAAAAACTGTCGAAAAAGACAGCGGGCCAACGTACAGACAGACGGATAAGCCGGCAGCTTGTCGCGTGTGCTAGCGTTTAGCACGGAGTGAGTGGAGGATGCTGCAGAGTATGCGGATATAGGTAGGCCAATAGGCATTTTTGTCTTGGTTGGCGATTGAGTCTTTGACGGACGGAAAAGAAGAAGAAAAGAATAGGAAAACAACAACGACGACGACGACGACGACGACGACGAAAGAGAAGAAGTATCAACGGCAACCGGTGAATGGTTGGTGATACGCCTCACGATAAGGGGTCAGCAATATGAACGGCAGCGGTAGCAGCAGCAGCTGATAGATATAGATATAACGTGGCGGTGGTAGCGGTAATGATAACCAGCTGGCCTGGTCTACCTGATGAGTTGGCCTTTTGCCTTTTGATTGACAAAGACGCGCGCCGACCTATAGCTATATGGTAGCTGTTGGTTGTTTTGTAGGTGAGCTCTGTAGCCTTCCTCCCTAGGTAGGTAAACTCTGCTCTTGTTCGTAAGCAGGCGTAAGCAATTTGCGATTTTTACCGTTGTTGCTGTGTTTGTTGTTGTTGTTGTTGTTCTTGTTGTTATCATTGCTGTTGTTGTTCTTGTTGTTATCATTGCTGTTGTTGTTCTTGTTGTTATCATTGCTGTTGTTGTTCTTGTTGTTATCATTGTTGTTGGTGTTGCTTTTGTCGTTGTTGTTGTTGTTGTTGTTGTTGTTGCGACAGAAAATGAAGCTGCTGCTACTGTGAGCCCGGTGAAAACAAACATTTTTAAAAAACGCGATACCTTCATGGTCGTGCGACTGGTGGAACGAATCAGTTAACCGGCGGAGCAGCGTGTGCAGCACTTGCGGATGAGTTCGAGTGTCTAGGAAGGAGCCAAGAGAGGAAAGAGCAAGAAAAGAAAAGTCTAGCGTTGCAGTTGCTTGCGACCGCCACCCGAAGTCAATTGAGAAGGAAAGAAAGCAATTGAAGTCGTCACCGTCGTCGCCAGCATTAGGCGTCATGATGTCGGTCGCACGAAACATCATTGTGCCTGTCGCGCTAATATTTCTAGCCTGTGGCAGAAGTGATGGCGTTGTCCAAGCTCAGTCATGCTCGTCAGGGTCGTCAGCGGGCGGAGAGGTCTATCCTCAGGAGGCGATTCGACGCGGCACACACAACCTCGTCTGGAGCAAAGCCCAAAGTGAGTTTCAAGCTTCAAATGTCGCTTCTTCAACGGAACTGCATTCATTTCACAACTCGTTTTGATTATGACGGTGAAGAAAACATGGCATGCAATTACTAAAGTGAATAATAAAACACTCCATAACACACAACAAAACCGCGGAACGTATAAAAATGTATATATATATATGTTGGCGAAACCCTAAATACTCCAACATGTCCGCTTATGCCGCTTTAAGCACCCCTGATATTAAATGGTGACATGTGTATTTAGCTCTACATGTTAAACAAATAATAAGTCCATATATATATATATATATATATATATATATATATATATATAGATATATATATATATATATATATGTATATACAAGATCGTAGTCACTGGACTTCGAATATACAAAAAATATACGAACGTTGTTGCACGACTTGATGATCTACCAGAGATGGGAATGAGTGGAAATCAAATCTCTGTCGCTACGATTTCTCGCGTGATCGTGAGAACTAACGTAGCAACCTGCAACGTGTACATTAGGGAATGGGTGATGAAAGGCTTTATACACTAGAAGTGAACCGTTAGCGGGAACACCTATTGACTTCAAGCAGGAATCACCGCTTGACGTTTGAATATATTCCAAATGGGGCTGCCATTTCATATTCTCTTGATGAACGAAAAAAACAGTAGTCCTTTGAGATAGCGCGACTTGCCGTGTCAGAATACGGACGTTGGTCATGGCCAGCACGCTCTGAGACTAAGGAACGTTTCTAAACCATCCGGTTTAAAAATGCCATTTACCTAGAAAAGGTACGTAGCATTTTAAACCTACCTAGAAAAGGTAATTAGCATTTTTAAACTGAATGGCTGAAAAAAGCCATTTTCCTTTTATCGGTATCTATATTTACGCGAGTAACACTAAAACATCTTAGACGGTAACGACAACCAGACATCGACCTCTCTGGGGTTCCGTTATCAACCCTGGATGAGGACTAAATCCATTACTTAACTGCTTAATTCTTCAACCTGAGAAATAGGACCGAAACCAGAAGACGGTTGTTGTGGAGCAGCCCACATGAGAATTAATAACAGTTAACATCTGCCGTTGCGTCAAGGAAGAATGGAAGGCAATTCTTGATCTTTTCGAAAGAGCCACCCTTACGAAAACCGAATTGTATCGCCGAAAATAAATTGCTCGACTCTAGGTGTTGATCTAGACGCTTAAATACCGATTTCTTTGATCGAAGATTTTTGAACGCAATTCAACGATTGAGATATACGCAGAGTACGTTGCGAGATGACTGTTCTTTTTCTTTTTAACTAATGAAAACACCGCCGTGGGCCTTAACCTTGATGAAAAATAGGCAGGGATGCTAACTTCATGTTTGCAAATAGTCCCATGAAACCTTGACTCCAGTTTGCCCAAAGACTGAGTAGGAAACCAATAATTGTGGAATTGTGTAGAAACACTGGTGAGTGAAAGTAATTTATTCGTCTTGTCCAGTAAGGTTCCGATAGCACTGCTTATCATGAGATATTTGACCGCGGTATTGCCTAACTTAGCAAAGTGACGGTTTATCTCGTCTGAAATCCCTTTCGGGTCTGGGGATGCCAATTCCATTGGCATCTATACTTTTACCGCATGTTCCGTTAATAAATTTCCAGAGCTGAGAGTAGTCACGAAAAAAAAGGGCGCATTCCTCGCAGCTTGGACCGCCCGTTTGGCAACGACTGTTTAGATAGGCGGCCTCCGTGAAGAAAAACCGTGGGCTAGATAATGGCGGATTTTGCAAATTTTGAAACTGTTATGATCTAAACACGACTCCAACGAGTGTTTGGCTTTACGATTTTCTATCAGGTGCATTCCCTAGTGGAGAAGAACGATAGGTTGTCGTTAGCTGGCGGAACCGATAGAAGGTTGACGTTAGCACCTCCCATAGCGATGCTCTGTAAATGGGTACATTTCGGTAAAAAGTCGTATAAAATATTTATTTGTGTGTTCCTACAAGTCACATGGTTGGAATAACACCGTAGAATGTAATTTTTGAGGCCGGTGTGTTTTTTTATGTGTATACGTACCATTCCGTCTGGACATTGCCATTTCTTTGCCACAACGAATTCGAAGCCACTGATGTAGAAGGACGTCTGATAGCGGTTCGTTAGCCACATTTTGCTAACCGCAGCTGTATGAAAAGGAATTCCCTCTTCTTCCTTAGAAAATTAGCTAAGTAGTCGAGTTGACCGGATTTCTCTAGTAATTTAGTACCCACATTTATATAGCATTTGGATAAATACTAAACTAGTTTCTTAGGGAGAATTGTTGATCCAGACAGACGTATGCGTATATTAGTATCAGACGAGGTTTCCTCATCCATTGTGAAGATCTCTAGACCGCTGCGTAGGTTTGGCACCAGTGGGAAGAAAGTCATACATTTCATACATCACCCCACTTCCTCAAATAAAAATGCCATGACAAAGTACGGGTGAGAACAGGGTTGTGTATCTCAGCTTCGCCTCAGCGCAGAGATAATAGCATAGCATTTTGGAGTCTCAAGATGAGACCGGCCACAATTCCCAGATATTTAATGGATTTGAAGAAAGCTAAATTTGCCAGTCGAATAGCAGGAAGTTGGCGTGGATGGCCAGATCCCTCTGCGGGGTCGAAAAATTGCGAAGTTGGCGTCTTTTTGGGGTTAACAACTAAGCCAAAACTATGGAAAATACTGAATGCGAGACGGATGACCGACATACTCGTATGTTAATACCAACATATCTCGGTCATTATGGATCCAGTTGTCCAATGTGGTCATTGCTAAACACGAGTGTGGCGTCGCCAGCGAGCAGGATGCCTGGAATTAGCTTCTTCGCCTGGAGAAGTCAATAGCTCGAAATGCGTAATCCTTAATTGTCGTTGGCCGAATTTGAATGCAATCGATGCTCGGGTTCCAACAAAATGGTGCCACAAGACTTACAGCCGGAGAGGCAAATGACCCTTTGAGCATTAAGTGTTCTGAGTGTTAAGTGTTAAGCATTAAGTGTTCTGAGTGTTAAGTGTTAAGCATTAAGTGTTCTGAGTCTCACTTACCGGGGTCATTTACTGGCCTTCAAGATCTTACCATGTAACGCCGTTAGACTTTTCGTTGTGGGTTTTTTTGAAGATTGAAATAATTCCACGTCCATCAGCAAAATACAAACCAACATTTAAGCAATTATTTTTATAATTAAGTCTGATTTATATGAAAGAGTGCTAAAAAATCGGTGTCCCGTGTACCGCGTGTAAAAGCCAAAAAGGTTACCACATCATTGATGTTGCATTACATTGGAAATAGCATTATATCAAAACATAACTGTTTTTTTTTAATAATGAACATGACTTAAGCATGACGTACGGCTAATTTAAAAATATTTTAAACATTTTTGAAGCTCTGCACGTATACAGAAGCGCTGTTTCATTTATGTATTTTTTTAATTTTTTTAAAGCAAGGATGTACAAAGCGATATATAAGAAAAGAGGGTTACACGTCGACTAACAACACAAATATATCGTCGCACTCGCTTCCCGAACCCGCACACCTGTGTCTGCTTCAATCGCGAGGCGCAGGCGAATGCACCACGTCACCGGACTCGACAAACAAAGAATCAAAAAGATCTCAAATTGTTTCTCGGAGAGACCGCGCAGTGCTCTTAGTGGAATAAGATA
The DNA here is from genome assembly GCA_003439945.1 of Dermanyssus gallinae. NCBI lineage: Eukaryota > Metazoa > Arthropoda > Arachnida > Mesostigmata > Dermanyssidae > Dermanyssus > Dermanyssus gallinae. The sequence continues at coordinate 451,856 of QVRM01006660.1, forward strand.
CCTTCTGTGGGGGTTGGCTTAAAGCTTTATCCTCGCCTCAGGTCGGCGCCATGCTGGATCCCAACTTTTTCCGCATGAAATCTGCACTTAGAATTGGCGGTCCTCTCTGTGAGCCATTCCTGTGCAAATTGTGTGGATAAATGGTAGATTTCAGTGGCCTATGACTACTGAGCTGCCAGAAGAGCGCCGGTAGATCGTCCAGACACGCTGAACTCAACAGTGTGATATAGGATCCCTTAAGAAAGCCGGCAAACCACCCACACTTCAATCGAGATGTTTAGCTTCCGCTGGCGAAGGGAGACCTGATGGGATGACCATTATAGTCACGTGAGAAATCCTTAGCTTGGGATGTAACGGTACCGTGCACAATCACGACTTTCTACTTACGTCACAGCACAGTAGAGCCGGAGTGGGTCGCAAAGCACGCGAAAGCCAGAAAACGGATAAATTCGCTGGGCTGGAAACAAGATAAATCTTTGTGCCTATTGCCATATATACTAAAACCAATCAACAAGGGAACCGAGGCATTCCGCAAAGAATTAGGTGAAGGAATTCAGAAGGTCACGAGCGGTTGTATGTCAATTCTTGAGCCAAGCGTTGTCATTGGCCGTTTGCAGAGGAAACCCGGCATCTATTTTATGTGCTATGGGGTACGGTAGTTCGTTAAAAGAATTGCGATAATACGTTTAGACCTCACACGTGTTACATTGCTTAACATGAAGCAAAAATAATAATAAAAATAGTATCAATAATATGTTCAGTTAATGCATTTTTTATTCTTAGTACGGATACGTCGCGACGTTCACTATAATAGTTGCATTTTTCAACTCCTTACTGAGAACGTTATCATAAAGACATAATGACACTATGTTTTTTTTTTATTTAAAGTATTGCTTCTTAAAGAGATGCTGCGACATACGGTATTCGCACATTTGGATTTCTCAACTTCGAAACGTGCTCTGCACCCACTAATTTCGTTCAAGTAGTCGTTGGATGGTCTCGAACGTCCCTAGAATCATGTGATGACGACGAAATTGTAATAGTATCAAGCATCATCATCATCATCATCACCAGTACCGCCATTGTCGTCATCGATTGTGTGCATAAGCCAAGCATGCACAGTTTTGCTTTGAGACGAAAAATCACCACTTCTGTCGTGCCGTCAGCGCGTAGGCCGGTGACGGATATATCAATTATTCACGAATTCAAATGGTGATTTCCTTATATACAAGACAAAACCGTTCATATATATATATAAACAAAAAGATGATTTCCTTTTGGGTCGCTGTAGGTCTGTCACGTTGAATCCGCTAATCGAACCCGTAAAGATGTACGAAGGATTGTTGAATGACGACGGCGTCTTTAATGGTGTCTACATCGATTACTCGACTGTCCACTATAGCCTGCAAACGCACCATCTGTGTGCCAGCTTTACACCTGGATTTCTGCGGTTTTGGGCTATGTCTATTGAACTGCCAGCGGTGTATCGAAGCTTTTGTATTTGCCGCAGACGACCGCAAAGAGACGCATAGAGCAAACATAACATAACATAACATCACTTTTATTTCACATAAAAGGGTTGGTATCAATATACATACTTCTGTAAGACAATCGTGACTAATCACCAGCTAGCACCAACCACTAACAAACTGCTTTCCTTCTCCAGCCATAGCGTACAGCTCTGCGACCCTGTATTACCTGCATCTCTCAGTTACTTCTGAACTGTTAGCTCGTAGACTAGGCGTAACACATTGTTTTACTGTCAACATCGCAGTCCCTTTGGCTACCATGGTGTTGTTGTTGTTGTTGTTGTTGTCCTTGACGATAATCATGTCAATTAGCGATGGCACGGAGGGCTCTTGCAGAGCGATAAACTAGCAGACATGCAGTTAAATCGCACACTTTAGCAAAAGTCTCACCTAGATAAAAGGCACGTATATAGTACGATCAATCAGTTCTGAACGCCAAAATACTTCTAGGACTCTGGCGCTTAATTTGCTAAACACTTCAGCATGGCCTTTTCTGCGTTGTCATCGGCCGATTTGTTTTTTTTTTGCTGGTAGATTTTTGAAAGAAGACACAGTTGACGGCAGTCAGCGCCACAACCGCGATAACCGTGCTGAAATTGTATGCAGAGCAGGTAGCAGAAATCAATGAAAATGAAATTCACGACAGCTGGATGTCCAAAATGTCAAATAAATTAATATATATCAAATTCGTATTGAAAAGTGGATTACGGTCCAGTCTTGAACGAGCGCAAAATTAACGTGTTTAGAAATTGTCCTTATTAGTCCTTAGTATGTGTATAAATGGAAGTAATGGTACTTGAAGAACTCTCCCCGTATTGGGGTTCTGCCTCATATACGGCGAAGGCACTTCTCCGTAGGCGTTTATTTTTCGTTTCGAAAAACGTTTCGTGGGTTTGGTAACAACAAACGCTACATATTTAAAGCGCCTTTGTGTTGTACTGTGTGCATAAAGCGACCACCTAGAGAGAATGGATCCGTACACCGAGGAAACTAAATGCAATTAACAACATGGCTATTCGTTGATTTTGTGTCCTCGCAATGTCGTTTCAGTCTCGAAGCCCGCGCCCGAGTTCAAGGCGCAAGCGATCGTTAACGGCGAGATCAAAGAGGTTAAGCTGCAGGACTACCGTGGCAAATATGTCGTCTTTTTCTTCTACCCGCTCGACTTGTAAGTATCATTACCAGTAACGTCCGGATTTCAGTTTACGACAACTTGTACCCTCTCGTCCGGTATGTTCGGCGGCCATGCCGACGTGGAGACTGATTTCGTATCAGCGGGCCTTAATCGTATTCTCACAAGGACGCGATAGTGTTGTCTGGTGTCGGATATTTGTCTGCGGCATCGTTTTTAATGACTTCTGCCACGAAAAACCCATCTACTAGGGTAAATAAAGCCAAACAACAATGAAATGGTGTTACTGCATTGAATATATTTATTTATTTATTTATTTATATATATATATATGCAATGAGGGCGAGAAAGGAAGGGCGGCTCATGCCTGCTCTACGTTGCTACAGTCACGTTTCTCTACATCGACGTGCGAATTCGGACTCTGCTTACAGTACATTCGTGTGTCCAACCGAAATCATCGCCTTCTCGGATCGGGTGAACGAATTCCGAGCGATCAATGCTGAAGTCATCGCGTGCTCGGTCGACTCACACTTCACGCACCTTGCCTGGACGAAGACCCCGCGCGAGAAAGGCGGTCTCGGCAATATCCAGATTCCTCTACTATCTGATCTCACCCACCAGATCTCCAAGGTACTACGCATGTCAAACTCTAGCTCTCTCGTACACAACCGAACCGAAAGTCAGAACCCTGACTCCTTTTGAATTAATCTGAAACAACTAATTGGATTTTGTGCCAGTTTTTATTGATACGAAATATTCCACTGCACCACTGTCATTCCAATGCATTTAGTTGTTCGGTTAGTTAAGGTTGGTTTATTAAATAGTTTTACGTATAGCCGTATTTTGTGCTTCTGCTACGATGCATCCCTTTTAGGACTACGGAGTATACCTCGAGGACTTGGGGCACACTTTGCGTGGTCTCTTTATCATTGACACGAACGGCGTGCTTCGGCAAATCACGATGAATGACCTGCCCGTGGGCAGATCTGTAGACGAAACTCTTCGACTGGTTCAGGCATTCCAGTACACCGACAAGCACGGCGAGGTCTGTCCAGCTGGCTGGAGGCCCGGAAAGGATACGGTACGTATTTTCCAACCTGAATAGATGCATCGGTGTGCATCGAAACTGAGGAATGAATATAAATCTCGTTAACAGGCAAAACATCCCAGGCAGAGTTGATTTCGAAATCAAGGCGAAACAACCGCTAACCGTCATCAGTATAGCCTAATAAAGTCTATTTGATCTACGTCATTAGTTACCAAGCCATAACCAGCCGCTAGCTATGGCACAGCTGTATTTCGAACGAGAAAGAATGGTTAAAATAACCTGTTTTTCTATTTGCGTGTGTTTGGCGACGTGTGTCCGCTGTTGCAGATTGTGCCAAATCCTAACGACAAGCTCAAGTACTTCTCAAAGCATACAACTGCGGAGCTATGAAAACATGGCATCAGTTTTGACTGATCTGTGTGTGACTCTCAGAAGTGCTGTCCTCGGTCGGTCATCAGCAGTCGATCGGATCTTAGGAATCGTTTTGACGTGTAAAAAAACCCAAAAGATGTGACAATGGTATTAGAGCAGTGGCTCTCAAATCGGACTCGGACAAGCATTTACTGACAGACATTTTAATACAATTATTATTATTATCATCATTGGCAAACAGCTTACATCATTTTTCTATATCCTAATTTTATTGGTAGCAGTTTACTAATAAAGAGAGAACGGCAATGTCCAAGTCAAGATTGGTGTTGTTTTTATAGTACAGAATATATTAGTGGCATCAAATTTGGGCCGCAATGTGCTATACACATATTGGGCGCGACGGTGATACAATAACTGTCGAGGATATATATGGTTCTTGTTTACACGATGTCATTTTATCTAGTAATATACATACCACCACCTTCTACAACCCTCGTTCAACGCTATCTCAATGATAAAATGCGATTTTTCTTGAATTGTCCATACTTTGATCGAAAATGATCAATGTTGCTTTTGATGCACGTTCTAAGTTTTTTCCTTAAATCATTTCGGAGTAAGCAAAGAAAGATCCCAAATGAGCAATGTGAGCTATAAAGCGGGCGCGGTCTACTACCCTAAAAGAAATTTAGCAATGGGGGCCAAGTTGTCACAGACCTGTGCGGCCGCGCGCTGTAAGGATGAAGAACAGAGCATCTACAATTGGAGGTTTGAGGCGCTTTTCGACTATGACTTGTTTCAGACTATCGAGCTGCTGCCAGTGCTTTTTACTGCTCGTCATTTTCTGAAAGTGCGGAGGCTAACCGCACCAGCGCGTCGCTGTGACCATACTTTGTGCAAGTGACATAGTTCTAAAGTATATGCTTAACTTAATATATACAAAACTTGATTACAGGCCGGTAATCAAGTTTCTCAGAAAATAATACTCTTTATAATTTTCAAGAAGGGTCGTTTTCGTACCAAATTGCAAAGTAAATTAAGTCTTCCGATGGCCATATCGAATGTGAGTGCATACATGCTATGTTCGCTAATATGTTCGCTTTCTTTGTCAATCATTTCACACGTTTGACACCTGTAGAAGCTCCGAAAAATATTTATTCTAGTTCAAATCTTGCTCTAACGAATGCCCGTCGGCTGCTCCAAGAAACTTGATTTAGACAAACGCGCGTCCGTTAGTGAAACCGCCATGATGCGAGAGCAGAGGATATAGCTTTTAGTCGTTCTACGGGGCGGCATCTTGCGTGGCCGTGATTAGAGAGGTCGACCCGAGTGGTGCGGTGATTGAGCCTTGTGTCTGTAGGATTGCAGCCTCCGTTAGGCAACGCGGGCATAGACAGCGTCGATTGGCGGCAATAGCAAAGCAAGCTAAAGACATGGCGCCAAAGAGGAAATGCCGCCAACTCCGTAACGAAGACGCGAAAATTCACCAATTGCACGGGCAATCTGTGATACAAAACGAGGCATGAGAACAAGTGAGTTTGTAGTCGTTGGCGCGATTATGTTGTTTGAATGAGAGACTGGCGAACTCGCAGCGGTCGCCGTCCGATCGTGGGTGTAGAGAACAAACACTACAGTGTGTATATGTTCGATTAAGGTTCCATTATAAAGTGCGGGCGTTTCTACCACGCGTATCGTGATGGACCGGATCAGAACTCTTGGCACGCGTCCCACAGAGTATTCGGTCGAGGATGTGGTTCCACCACGATGAGGCCCGAGCACACAACGCCCTTGAGCTACGCAGTTACGAATGAGACTTTCGCCATTTGCTGGATTGGCTGAGGCTGTCCACAAGCTTGGCCGCCGCGGTCGCCCGATCTATTTAGTCTCTCCTATTGATCTGATTGCCAGAATACTTACTGCTGCTGGAACCATTCGAGAGACGCCTGGTATCTTTGAACGCGTGCTACGAGAGCTTTGCCATCGCTAGCGAATGTGCTTATTGGCTGACGGGCATTCGTTCGAGCAAGATTTGAACCAAAATAAATATCTTTCTGAGCTTCTACAGGTTTGACAAGTGACTTGATTGACCAAGAAAGCGAACATAGTAGCTGCATGTATGCACTCACATCTGATATGGCCATCGGGAGGTTTGAAGTACTTTGCAACCACAGATAACAGCTCTATCAATTTGGTACTAAAATGATTCACTTAGGATGTACATTCGTATGAACGTCTTCGTTGTGCACGCGTAAGAGAAAAAAATTAGAACCTGAGCGTGAAAGTTAAAACATGCAAAAGTAAAATTATAACTCTGTGAACTCTTTTTAATATCACAATGGTTCCTGCTCTAGCTAAAAACCAATGTAGACTGCCTTTCTGACTTAAGAAGGCGCCAGTCTGCTCCGCTTTTCAATTGAGGAATGCGTTCCCTCACAATGGTGCATTTTAGAAACATATGTCGGCCTATATATATATATATATATATATATATTTAACCTAATACTTCGCTACATTATATTTGACATTCTATTGTACAATGGCTAAGCCATAATATCACTTAGTTTTAAAATTCAACAAAGGAGCAGAGTGTTTTATTTGTTTCCGAGTTTTGTACCTGAACATTCCGATAGCCCAATTTCGAAAATATGCTGAGATTTTTACTCTAGTAGGTAGGCTAATATAACATTCAAACAGGGAACACATTTGCAGGCAGAATCTGTACCATACCATGACAAGCATGACAAAAGATATCCAGTTCAAACTTTGCAGTTTATTAAACGTGTTTTGTAGTAGCACACTCGAACAATAAATATACTGTCAGAAGCTTTTATATCATGTGTAAAATCTCATATACTAGTTGGCGAAATAATCTCTCTTATAGCGGCCACTTGCCGCGAATGATATCGAAAGTCATGGTAAAAAACAACATTTCAACAAGACCCTGATTGTGAAAAACTTCGCATAAGTCGTGCCATCGATTTAACGTAGACACTAGGCACTCAAGACGATTGCTCGTCTCCAACCACATGTAAGTTGCAATATCGAAGTACTGTATTAACGCGTATACGACTACGCGCAAAAAGGTAAGGTTTTGTTGTGTCGAATTGTGCAAAAACACAACAACGCCGACACAAGGAAGTTTCACACAAAATATGGGCAAGTTGCTTATATATATCGGGTAAAAATCAATCTCAGCCAATAGAGGAGATTCAAAAAGACGCTGCTATATTTCGATCGTGGATCTTCTTATTGACTCCCATGCTGCCAGGGTACACTCGCTTCAGCAACCCATTCACCTTATTCAATCAACCAGTAGCACGAGGACTCCACCACTGAGCGGAACCCCTGTGAATAATCGGTGTGTTTACGAGGGCGTGCAACATGAACGGAATAAAAGCAAACTAACAATGTATTATGATTCATAAGACAATCCGTTGTTGTCCTTTATAACGAACATTCAATCGTAGGATTATGAGGACATCAACTTAGTCGTACCTATATATGCGTGGCCAGCATGTTATTTATATATATAAAGAGAAAGAGAGCAGCACAAGTAGCTATGAACGTCATCGCTACGATCCGTTGATGGACGGCAGTTATAATTGATCCGCACATGGCAATAAATAGTTGATATACAAATTCTAACGTTCTGCTCCGAAAGAAAGGCAACGCAACTGCACACAAATAATTCGCAGCTACACTCGCTACAGCTGATCAGTCAATAAAAATCGTATATTATTTCAGTTCAATAGGCCTGGCAGCATGAGGAAGATCAGGCCAGGCCATCACTGCTATCACATACTATGCAAACAAAAGATACAAGCTGTAAAACACACACGAACACATGTACAAATTAATCTCAGCATTTGACGATCAAGCCCAAGAAGCGAGCGCTCGGTTTTAAGAAAAGCGAATGCTTTTCCTGCTTCTTTTGCGCACAGAAAGTGAGGCTTTAAGGTTCAACGAAAATGCGAAGACATTTGCCTGTTCGTCTCTCTCTCTTCACCATTTCGAGGGCGAGAACCAAGTTCAAGCTGCAATACAGAGGTGAATAAGCCGAATCTGAAGGCAATCAGTAGCGAACTAACCCATGCATTTCGCTAGTCCAGCGTCTCTCGTAGGCAATTCATGTACGGCCACAATGTACGATCGCTGCTGCTGCCGCCGCTAACCTCATCCAGTAAGCATTGGCTGCTGCGCTTGCGGACGCGGCAAACGGGCGGGTTAGGGGCTTCGGCAGATGCCAGGGTTCCACAGGTTCTGGAACTTTAGAGAGGCGTGGCTTGTTGTTCATGGCGTCTTTGCGCCAATACACGCATGCATACAAACACCCCTACACTGGGTACTGCTGCTTTGTGAAGGTCACAAAAGGTCACAGAGTTGTGCCAGCCAGCCAGCAGCTACGTTGTACTTACACCACATACACTCATACAGCGTACCCCAGTTCGAGTACGCCCATGTGCATTCAACCTCTTCGAGAGACTAACTCTCCTGCCTTCTTTCCGTGTTAGCGAGTTGGGAGATCGGAAGCTGTCGCGCCGGCCTATCAAAAAAAAAAAGAAAGCTTTGCAATGAGGCAACGAAAGTGAGAGAGAGAGAGAAATAGAGATGCAAAAACGGAACGATCCTAAACTTTGAAAAACAAGGTCATAAACGCCAAAGAGAGCGAAAGCGAATCGTTTTGGTTTGGGTTTTACAACATCTGGTTGTTCGAGTCGATGTGTCCCATCTTCCTCTCAGCGGCAATCGCAAGCAATAATAATTGTTTGTTAACATCGGATCACAGTTAATTTAATAGAAGCGAACTTTATGTACGTGGTATTATGCTATTACTTCGTCCGGGAATAAATGATATGGGTATATATCATGAGGATATGTGCGTAATTACATTACGCTATTACTTCATTCGAAGAGTTAGTAAGCTAAGGGCAGTCTTTGTAAAGTCGCTGACGATCCTTGTGTTCCTTCTCTATAGTGCACACAGTGTATGCGTTTCTTTTTTGCGCGTCAGTGAATGGCAGTGTGATTAATTTATTTTAGCATAAGTAAAAACGAGATGTCCTTGATTGCTAAATTGGCCGCTACACAAACATAGGACTACCTGCTTACTTTGGATGCAAGGAGTTGCACCCGGTGGGAAGCGTCAGGTGTGAAGAATAGCGGATGCTATATTAGTTTGATTATGCTGAAGTTGTATACGCTGCGAGTCATTTGTGTTAAGGCACGTTCACGGTTAGTTCCCTGTAGGTCCCAATATATATATATGTATATATAAATATATATATATAGTCAGATCAATTCCGGTTTGACCAAACCACTGGTCAGTGCGATGCGAGAAGGGATCAGATGTTTTGCTCGACTCGTCGGTACGGACGGAGGCCATTTTCCAGCGCTTAGAGATAGATGCGTGACAGTCACACTCAAACATGGCGCCAGTCCACATTAGACACTGTCCGAAGGACACGCGTCCGAAGCACTGCAGGAAGGCTTGTAGGAGTTGTATACGCGCAGAAATAGATAAGTCATTGTGACCGTGAATGTGAAGTTGCACGTGCAGAAGTCGTCAATTCTGATGACGCCGACACTAGTAGCAACAATCAGTGAGACGACGATTAATGAGTAGTCTGCCAATGGCGGTGGATGACGGCCAACGACTGGGGGATTGATGAGCGAGGGAACTAGCTTTGCTGTAGCGTCATCGTAGACCTCATCACCATCGTTACCCTCACGCTGCCTGAAGTCGACTGGAAAAACGGTTGCCACCTCACAGCCGATCGGTTAGCAACAACTCTGAGTGGATCGTTTTATGAAGAGGAAAGCTCTCCCGGCCACATTCGCCGCTCCAGTCGTCACAGTTGAGGCTGAAACACATCACGCCTGCAAGAATTTCAACATTGTTATTAGAAATCATTTCTATTAGCGTCGATCCATATTATCACATACACAGTGCGCCTGTCTACAAAGCTCTAGGACAGATTCCTCCGTGCGACTGTCAGACGCGCCATGCAGGCAGTAAACCTCGACTGAGCATAGACTGTACCTTGCGTGCGTGACTTTCTGTAGTTTAGTTGCTGAAGCGATAGAACAGCGTTGTGTCCAATGTTTCAAATGTCTAAATTATCAACAATAAGTAGGAACTCACAGATGTAATTCCCTTCATATTAGTACTTTTAAATAAAGCTTCAGAGAACCTCTTTTCATTACTTAATCGGCATTTGGACGAGCGGGAAAATTGCGCTGAGGTAAACGTGATTGCGTCTGCAAACTCCCGACGTTGGAGAATTTACGAAAGACTGTTAAACAGGGAGCTGTCAAAATGCAACAGGAAAATAAATCATGCTCTGTATTCAATCAAGGCAGCAGGCGTACGGGAGAGCCGTTCAATAACGACGAGGTAGCCATCAAAATTAGCGCCCTTTCTGGTAAAGCTCGCACAAAGGACCTACCTTAAGTCTATATGATTAACGTCATATGTGCGAACCTACATACAAAATTAACAACCTACCGGCATACTGAGCCTCCCGAATGAACTTGACTTTGGCCCGAATCGAGTTTTCATCGTCGTACGATATCCATATCTTATCTGACGTGATTACGTAGGGACTATGTGACCTTTGGTCCCAAAAAGCACGACCCGAATTCGTCGAGAGCATGTTCAGCACCTGACGAAGAGAAAGAAAAAGCGAACCTTATCAACCAAATATAACCATGGTAATCGATAACTAAACGCACATCTACTATATCGAAGCTATTTAAAATCACAAGGGTAAACAAATCTGCATAATTCAGACAAGAAGGGTCTGTAGGATATAGCAGTGGCCATGGTGGAAAAAATGAAGACGGTTACAGTTAAATGTATTATGTACCTTTGGGTAGGACGTGTAGCCTCCGTTAGGACCAATGCCAGCGGCCGGCGCCCACGTTCCTTTCCACCACTTGAAGAGCAGCCGCCAGGTCAGGCCATATGTAGGCACTCCAACGACCAGCTTGTTTTTCGGCACGCCTAGACTCGCCCATAACTTAGCACTAAAAATATATAAAAGCACAAACAAACACACAAATAGCCCATTTATGGTTCCTGTTTATTAATAAGCTCTCTAATTTCTGATTTAAACCACATAATGAGTGAGTCATATCAACTAGCTTAAACAGCTAGGTGTCACTTTATTAGATATTCCCTAAAGATATTCCCTAATGTAATCGGTGTCGCGTGTAACTATATATATATGTGTTAATCTAAGCCGAAAGTTACCTGCACTGGAGGGAAGCCCAGTCACACTATAATGTATGCGAAAAACGCTCGAAAAAAGCATACCTTAAAGTTGCAGTCTTTTGCAGTTCTAATCTATATCTCACTAAAACAGAAATATTTTTACCAATGTCTTCGACTAAAGTGTGATTTTATTCTTGCTTGACTATACGATGTTCCGTATGTACCTGTGACGGATGTTGAGCGTCTTAAAATAGGAGAATTCCTTCTCTCCCGGGTGAAGAGGTGCGTTGTGGCCCGTAAATGGCAGATACCACTTGTACGCGTGGAGGTCGTAGGACATAATAAGCACCAGATCAACAGCCCTGAAATAACATTAGCAACGGCAGTCAATAATGACGAATTTTTCTTCATTCAAAATTCAACTTATTTTGCAATAAATTGCATTTACAATCTGCAATCTGTTTGTATTATCATGTTTAACGTTTTCTTTAATACTCGTTCCAGTGAGAAACCCGAGACGATATCTGCCTGCTCATCGTATGTTATTTAGCACAAGATTGCAACCACAACGGGCATTGACACACTGGTCATCGTCCTAGTGGAATCCAGGTGCGAACACACCAGACTAGATACGAGCAGTGCACAATAGACAATTTGTATATGTATACGTGTCGGGCTTGCGATTCCGATCCAAAGATACTTGTAGAGAGGCTCTGCTTCCTGTAACTTGATTTAAGTTTAAAGTGCGCTATGACGATGATGATTATTAATGTTTTTATGTATTTAGCCTGACTGTGATCGTTTTCGCAACTGCCTCAACTAAGCTACAACTTGGATCGACTAGGCCAACCCAAATGGCTGCGCTTAACCACTGCCCAGTCACTCTGTCGTAAATATTTGTATATAATCCAACATATACACACGTTTATATATATATATATATATATATACATATATAAAGAGTGATTAGTAAACGGACTTAGCTATGGCAGGGACGTCGTAGCCGCGGCTGATGAGCGGTGATTGCGCTGGCACTGCAACAGTGAGCAGAGGTCGCATGGGGTGCTTGTCGAAAGCCTCGCGAAGTCGCTCGAGAAGAAGAACGAAGCGCGTCTTCTCCTGGGAGCCCGCTGGGAACTCCCAGTCAAGGTCGATACCGTCGAGCGCATTCCGCTCTATCAGCGACGTCGCCGACTCAACGAACCTAATTGCAAGTGTCAGAGAGGCATTTATAAATGTACTGATAATCTTAACGTAACATTTAATTGAAAGAGATAGAAGAATAAGTTTGCGTGCTAGATATGAGCAAACTAAGAGACACTCTAATCTCAAATAGTAACCACTTTCGTCAGAAATTCAAACAAAAGCAACACAATATTCTTTTAACTCAGTACATGGAATCTCCGAACACTCACTATATATATATATATATATATATATATATATATGGTGACACTTACTTGTTACGAAGTTCCTCATTTTTTACCATCGAGACGAAACCTGAGTGGTTACCTCCTCCACCAACGGACACCAGAACCTAAAATAATATAAAATGGAATTCACGTTTAAAACTATCTTGTCAGAATTAAAAGCATTGATACTTCGCTCATATATGCAATAATCTTAATCTTTCTTCCAAGAACAATTCAATACAGTCTGCTCAATATTATTCTGAGTGAATGAGGAAAGTCACAAGGGGCAAATAAGGAGCATAGGGTACATACACGGCTTCTCGCCCTAAGTGAAAGGTAAAGCAATCGAGTCATGTACAGTGTGAAGCACTTATGATTATTATTAAGTTCGCTTGGGATAGGTATTGCCACGCTTTGTCTAAACGAAACGCCAACTTTAGAAGACTCTTCAGCATAAGCAATCACACTGCCGCACCGACAAACGGTCCTCGTTCATTTACGACCCTTCCGTAAGGAGGTGCTAGTGCCAAACTCACAGTGCCCTTGACGACTGGCGCCGTGAATGGCGTTCCCATATAGTGAATCCGAAAACCCAAGTATGGGCAAGAGTTTACAAACTCTAATCGTCTCCCACGACAACGAATAACGTCGCTTGCAGTAAAACTTCCTCCGCGGCGAAACATAATCGCCTTGATATTACGTGAATTGATCTACAGCCTTTCTCCGAGGCGGTAAGACGCGAGATGGCTTCAATGTTACGGTGAGCAACAGAAATGTCATCAGCATAGATTACTACCACGGCAGGTTGAAACTCTTGACGCACATAGCGAACAAGAAATAGCACTAAGGAGCGTGAACGAGATGCAGCTAAAGGGGTCCCCCTCTGAGGAATACCAACATACTGCATTAACTCAAGCACGCCGCTCCTTGCTTCCGGTCACACTTGAATTCATTAATGTAAATTAATTAACCCAAAAGTAAATGGTTACCAACGCTGGTGCAGAGTCTCCACAAATAGCCAAAGCAGGTGAATAATGTGGATGGGGGGAGCAATTCGAACTTTCGTTTGTAAGCTTCGTCTGACTTCGCTTTATTCTGCACAGTCGTCCATTTTATGAAATCAATGTTTTTAAACAGGTAAGGAAATTCGTGGTTCTCTACGTCTTCGATAACAACTGACCTACTCAGTTCAAATGTCTGCCACACGTAATTTAAATGTTATTCTTGTCTGAAACTTAATAAGTGATAATGTGAGGAGTATTGCTTTCCCTTCATATACTACAAAGATAATTGTGGCGCCACCACGTAGAAACTCTGGTTACTTATTGCACGGTCTATGTATATATATATATATACCAAATGTTCTATATAAGACACATGCTCCCTACGCAGGCTTGCATGAAATATCTGCAACGGTAAACTGCATTCTATGCTTCGCCATGTATGTAGTAGGTAGACAACACACTTAAATAGGAATGGAATGGAATATGGCAAGAAACCCAGCTCTTAGTGTACAGCGCGTGAGAATTCTTTTTAGGCAACGTCACCGTTTTTGTTTTGTTTTTCGGTGACTACAAATCTGCCTTCTTTTGAACGGGGCGCCGGAGAATCTATTCTTCGATGATTCGATTTTTCTTCTTCTTCTACATGCTACAACAACAATACCGCCTTAAGGCTACTTAGTCTTTTAGTGTCCTGAGAGGGCAGTTTTTTTGGTCACTCGTTTGTTTGTTAGACTGACAATAGTGCGCGGTTCGGGTTCCGACCTTGAGTTTTGGGTTCTTCTTTTTGAGTGCGACGACCGCGCTGTAACTTCGATCGCCGCTCGTCTCGCCCTCGCCGATCGTTCCATCTTCATTCACGACGCAAAAGCCCAATATCAAATGGGTGATCAGTGAGACATCTGCAAAAGCATTCGACACACAGCCACAGTGTATTTACGTTTATAAATTTTCATTGATACAGTCGCCCGGCGCTATCAGGTTAAACATGACATACGTTATATATATAAATATGTGAATATATATATATATATATATATATATATATATAAACGCGTTCGTGACAAAACTACCTAAAACTATGATACGAGTAATGTTATATTACATATTATCTTCACTGCTCTGACGTCAGCCAATTGATGTCTCGCAGTCGAGTTGTTTTGATCATCCTGTGCCCTAAGCATTCTTATGAAACAATTATGAAAACAAAATGTGGTTATCTCGTCTAACTGAGGCGAGGTTTCTCTTCCACAGGCTCTGTAGCATATAATAATATTCAATAATATGCGAATGTAAAAATTAAAAATGTGCCCAAGTTAGTTAAAGCTAACTCCAGAATTTGAGCTCACAACCTTCGATGACCACACATAGAAAAGCTTTACCGGATTGCAGTTATTTATTTGGAGGGTCACCGATCAAGCTCAGTTTCGCAACAGCGAAAATTAACTTGATTATCATTCGCCCACGGTCAGCCAAGATGTAGCACAAGCCGCATGCAGAGAGTGGAACAACTAACGGCTGTCCGGCTGTTCGAATAGCATTTGGGATGCCTAAGCCAATGCTTATTATGCTAACGACGCTTACGCACCCTTCCGGCAAAACCAAATTAAGTAGTGACGAGAGGGGCTCTATGCTGAGGCTACCCGAGCCTCACAGTGGAAGTGTCTCAGTACAGTGGCCGTGAAGGAGGATCGCGGTAAGGACAACCTACCATCGGGTAGCATTGGAATTCCTAGAAGCGGCGTGGTCTAGGGGACTAGTTATGGTTGTCATCTACTGAGGTGTCGCCAGTTCGATATCTGTTGTTGATCGGATTTTCGTTGAGCGATCCTTATTGAGAATAGATAGTAAATCTAGCCACTGAGGGCCCGCGGCCGTGCTGCCATACGGATTGTTGAGGAAACCCTAGATATGCATGTCCGGCATGTCCCTCAGTGCATTTAAGATACGCCTCACGGCGATGCCAATCTCATGAGTACAGATGACACTCTATAACTAGCATTTAACCTTCTTGAATTTTTTTTTATTCTAGCACTGAAACTCCCAAAAGTTTAAAATTCTAGCTAGTAGTCTGTCAGCACCCGGGTAACAAGCTCACTATGTCGCGCAACAAAAATGTAGTTACACCAGATCGCTCGGATACAAGGATTCCGCATTTATGAGAGTTAATCCACTTTTGTGTGCAAACGAAAGCATCTTGCGGATATTTCCTGCCACGATTGCTGGGTCACGCGCAAGAGTGCCGTAATATAAGTGCACGCTGAGTGAACTTGGTGGCGAATCGAAGACCTCTCTCTTTGATTGATAGAAAGAAGAACGGAGCCCTCTTCTTCATCGCGAACAACCTCGCTTCAAAGATTACAGGAATGAGCGCGGACGGCGTCGTGTGTTACGAAGCAGGTTTGTCAGTTTGGCCCGCATGACAAAAATGTTCGCCCTGTTACGAAGCTCTCGAAGATTCTACAGCCCTTTGTAATTACATAGGTATCTGTTTTGTAAAAATAGCATGTTTACAAAACGCGTAGGCGTGACGGGCATTAAAGAAAGAAAAAAATATTTAAAAATCTAAAAATTCCAGCTAGTTTATGTCCAACAAAATAAATTTAAAAAGTATAAGGCACTGAAGCGACAGGCCGAATCGGTTCGACAAACCAAAATCCAATAGTCCGCGCTGTCTAGCCTTGACCTACACTTTAAACAAACAGAGTACTGTTGCGTCCGAACCGTACGTTAAGCTTGTATTGTGCGTTGAGATTATATATATATATATAGATATATATAAATTTCTGCCACGATTCCTGGTTCCCGCGTCGTGATCCAAGTACCACACACAGAATGAGCTTGGTGGCAAATCGAATAGCTCTTTGAATACAGATACATACATATTTATATAGGGAAGCCGGTCCGGAGGATAGGGTTGCTCAATAGGTTCGAACCATTCTAGCCAACGTTAGCCGCTAATTGTGTGCAGCAGCATTGTTCTGGTGAAACAGGACAACCCTCTTTTGCAAAGCTAGCCGTTTCTCAGTGAGTTCTTTCGGTAGGCGGTCCAACGATCCTGCATTATATTCTCTTCTGATCGTTCTAGCGCTCTCAAGATAGTCAACTAGAACTATTCCACATTGGTCCAAAAAAAACGTAGGTATTACCCTTCCGGCCGATGCTGTTGTCTACAATCTCTTCAGAACTCCTTTGCCAGGTGCACACCATTGGTGAGATGCTTCTTGGATTTCGGGAGTGTAGTGATAGATACAGCCCTCATATTTCTCTGAGCTTTTTCATTTTTAGGTTAATATGCAGGATAAAATGCACACTACCCAGACTGAATGCGCGCGGCTTTCGCTATATTCCTATTGCTAAGATTTTTTACATTTTCCGACGTCTCGTTCATCAGTAGCCGTTTTTGAACATCCTGAACTTGGTTTACCATTGGTGCTCGTGTGGCCTTTTTTAACTCATTAATCTAAGTAGAAATAAAACCTGGAGCAGAGTCACCACAAAAGAAACCTTTCAACCTTTGAAATATAAATGCTTGATAACCGCTGGAAACTTTTTTTTCATTTTCCAAAGTCACAATGATGCGTTGCATGTAAAAAGCGGTCAAACTAAATTGTAACGGCCCATCATTTCCATAGCGATGAGATTGCGCCAAAATTGAATATATATATATATATATATATATATATATATATATATATATATATATATATATATATATATATATATATATATATATATACATATATGTATAGACCGCCGCGTGGTTGGAGTATTAAATGGCAGACAAATAGAGACGAGATAAAAGCAGGTCAGCATGTAGATGCCCAAACAATACGCCTGTCCAGAATCAATTGCTGAATGAGCGGATGAGCATTTGAGTCTTCGAGTTTCCGTATTGGTTTATGTGACACAGCGGGGTCGTCGCGAACAATAGTCAGAAGCGAGATAGGTCGTTGACTTCTGATTCCGTGCCGTGCTGATCGAGTTTAGTCCAGCTCTAATCGGCTCGGCCTTTGCTAAGGTCGGTAGGGCGCGATGACATAGACTATATAGTACGACCACACAATGTGGACGACGAATACGAGCATCATCGTGACTGTAATTATGACACCCTACAGCGACCCAGGGCCGGCCTGTCGCAATGCCAGTGACCTCCCGTGGTGGGAGGAACTAGGAGATCCGTGTAGGACAGGGAGTCAGCTCGGTTGGCCTCGGTGAGTGGTCGCGGTGTTTGTGTGAGCTGTATCGGAAGCGGTGGATCGCCTGACGTTTTGCTGTCGTTAGCAGCAAAAGATCTCCCCGAACCTATACGGAATGTGCATAGTGTGAACGATTGTAGTGAAGTGACCATTTGTTGAACGATTGATGATCTCCGTCGTGCGCAAGGCTGTTGTTACGTTTTTCAGCCGATAAACGGGGTCTTATTTTTGGCCGATAACAAATGCGAGAAATTAGCCATAGATCGTGCTCGGATAGTCACGGATGCTCGCCGCGCAATTCGTAGGTGCTCACGCAAGCGTGTTGTTACTGCCAATTCTAACGGTAGAAATCCGTAGAATTCTGGATTGCACTTTCGGTTGTAGACAATCGAAGAGCGGACGATGTTCGTTTTGCACGCAAACAAAGTACAGAGATACAAAGACGAATCACGTGTGTCGAGCAGATCGTGTTTGCTTGCGTTTTCAGAAATATCAATGCGTACTTAGCAGAATAGAGATGTAAAAAATCAATAAAACAAATATTTATAATAGCAACAAACAACCCATAGTACCTCTCCAATTTTTTGAATCAACAGTGTTAGAAGTTGCCATTCGGAGCATTTTGAATTTGAAGTTGATGTGATAGCTGTGACAATACATTTACCTTGAATTTCCTCTTAGTGCCAATGATTCACGGTACCATTGGATATGTTCTATGCTCAAGGTGCGTTCATTCATCACTTCGTGTTGTTGAACTGAGGATCGTATTGTAAACCTATAGGACCCTACCGAACTTCCTTTGAATTGGCCTATAAATTGAGTTAGGCTCTTTGTGCTAGGCTCTGCCGAATTGTGAGCGGAACAAATAGTCATAATCCCTGAGCACGTATGTTTATTAACGCCTGCGTAGACGGCTAGAAGGCAAAGGCGAAGTTTTATATACACTATGTACATATACACAAATTGAAGAGAATATATATATATACATATATATATTAGTTTTTCTGTTGTCTTTTTAATTTGAACAGCATTGGATAGTTGGAACCCACGGTTTAATAGAACATTTACGTTCCGCGGACATAAACGTAATATAGAGCTAGGCTGAAAACTCCCTTGACCAGTAATATCAACAACTAAACAACTTCTCCTTTCAAAGCTGACACGGAACGCTTTGCTAAATATATATATATATATATGCATACGAGCTGGGTCTCTTTGAGGGTATTAGAGTGCCACTTGCGGACCTTATTGTAGAAATGGGTCATCTCAGGACAGTAACGGACAAGAAAGAATAATTGCTTCACATACTTTTGAGCCTCGTAGCAAACGGTTGATGTGCGACTCTGGAGAAAAGAAGAGCTATCGTCTCGCCAAGTGGCGCTGTAAGTTCTGATGACGACAACTTCGGAAACAGGACATCAAGTTCGAGTGCGAATTGAGCGGCAGTTAGCCCTGCTGATGAAAATCTGCATATATTGCAGGACCGCCAGGCTTACCTCGCCCGCGTGTTTACCACTGTCCAGCTCTCAATATCTTTGTACTGTGCATGGAAGGTCCTTTTGAAGATCGCACATACACAGTAACTTATTTCTTCGCTTATGGTGGTTTTGCAATCCCCGCAGATGAGAGGGCCAGCTACGAATGTTAGTTGCGAAAATTTGATTTAAAAACGATTCAAAATTGGGAAACAGGCATGCTTTGAACCCGGGCGTACGTGTCGAGAACTTCTGGTTTTGTCCAAAGTCATCTCGCCGTGCACTGGACCCGCTCGCTAGAAGACCGAAGAGCAGTGCAAAACATAAACAAGTGTCCGTTGCAATGACGCAGTAAATTGAACACGATTGGCTGTCAGGCTGAGTGGAAATGGAACTCGGTATTTCGGTATGTTTCGGATTTCGCTTGACTCTTCTAAGTTTGTACTGCTACGGTTGTAGTTTTTCTTGCAATTCTCATACTTGCAACAAGATAAACGAGTCAATTAGTTAGTGGTAGCGAATGTTGAACACGTCTATTTTCTGCCCGACAGCTAATATATATATATATATATATATATATATATATATATATATATATATATATTTGAATTTAATATTTATACTATCTGTTTATTTTATGCTACCTTCAATTTTCCCCAGGAAGTCGACCACCGCGCTTCGACTCATGTCCTCTTTTCAACGGTTGACACTGTTGATGTGTCTGGTTATCGCGGTCTTCGTTCGCGTTGGCACCGCGTAGCTCTCAGCCTCAACCCCCGAAGTCGAAAACGTTGTTTGTAGTAATAGTGGTAGTAGAAGTAGTAGTTGTTGTCGTTGTTGTTGTTGTTGTCGTTGTTGTTGTTGTTGTTGTTGTCGTCAGAAGATGATCGACCAGCATCAATCAACACCGTCTATCATCGTTCCAGGCACGGACTGAATGGCACCAGCCGACCAAGGAGCAACGGACGCCTTAGAATGGCAGACTCTCGGTTTTATCATCATCATAATCGTTTCATCAATGCTCGACAAACAAATCGTTTGTCTTGGTCGAACGATGAAGCCACATCATCTTCTCCACCTTTTCCACTTGTGCGCTACCGCTATTTTATTTTTCCCTATCACTGCTGGTATGTTTCAATCTTGCTGACCCACGAACAGCAACGGCGCTCGTGGCGCTTCGAAAGTGTCTAACAAGTCACACAAAAAGCAGACATCACTTTGCCGATCTGTCGATTGCTGTCGGCTAATCGAAAGTACCTTCATTCTCTCGTATTTGTCTAAATCTCTCTCTCTCTCTCTCGCTCTCTCTGGCCCTAAATCTACTATTTATTTATCCCTTTTCGCCTTTTCCTATCTCTCTTTTTATCTCTTCCTTGCTCCCTTTCTCTTGTGACTGTTCGGCAGGCCATGCTACCATGCATAACATAGGGTATGCAAACCTGCTTGCCCGTAGCCCGGGGTTCAAGCGCCCCGAAGTCTAAAACGAATCTAGTAGGCTGAACGGTTTATGTTGTCGTCGCTGTTTCTTGTTTGTTGCTGGAGTTGTTGTTGTTGTTGTTGCTGATGTTGTTGTTGTTGTTGTTGTTGTTGTTGTTGTTGTTGTTGTTGTTGTTGTTGTTGTTGTTGTTGTTGTTGTTGTTGTTGTTGTTGTTGTTGTTGTTGTTGTTGTTGTTGCTGTTGTTGCTGCTGCTGCTGCTGCTGCTGCTGGAATTTCATTGTTGATACGCGCCATAAATCGACGACGACGACCTCGTTCCTCGAAATTCGCCAATCGAGACCCCGATGACGGCGGCGGCGGCGCCAATCATCTACGTGCGTATATTGTGTGTGATCGTTGCGCTGCCTTTCTATATTTAGATTTAAAGTAATCTTATTGTTATGAGTAGTACTACTACAACAACTACGACTACATCCACAAATATAAAGACAGTGACTACGACTACTTCCACTACTACAACTACTACTACTACTAGTGATTGCTGCTGCTGCTACTTGGAACGACAATCACCGCGACCCGTTTAGCCTCAAAAACAATTCCGCCCCATCATAGTATTATCGGACATGGGGACATGGACATAACAGTCATACGCAGATCGAATTGAACCATAATCCGAGTTTGCTGCTAGCAATCTTGCCAGTCAGTCAGTTGGTCAAACCAGGCTTGCTGGCGGCTTTAAATCGCGGTTGTTCGCGTGCCGGGCTGAACGCTGCTGCCTCGTCTTCTCCGATCGGGCCGCTCAGGAAAAAGATGTTGATGATGATAAAAAGCCAAAGGGCCAAGAGCCCAGCTGTTGCTGAGGCTGCTCTGATGCTGCTGGGGTCAGTCTGAAGACACACGCAGGGCTTGGCCGATGACGAAAACGCACAACAGCAACGAAATCAACAACAACAACAGCGACGACGACGACAACGACGACAACGGCAACAACGACAACGACGACAACAAAAACAACGACGACGACAACGACAACAACAACAACAACAACAACAACAACAACAACAACAACAACAACAACAACAACAACAACAACAACAACAACAACAACAACAACAACAACAACAACAACAACAACAACAACAACAACAACAACAACAACAACAACAACAACAGCAACAACAACAACAACAACAACAACGACGACAACAACAACAACAACAGCCGCGAACAGGCAACAGGCTCAGATAGACAACAGCAACGACGATGATTGAGCGTAGAAGAGCGTCTGTCTGGTCGGCCAGCCGGCAGTGCCCCTCAGACCCAGTGAAAAGCAGTCAGAGAAAGTTCAGACGACGGCCATTTCCATGCAAAGACCAGACGGAAAAAGTCTTCCTTCAGCAGCAGCGGCAGCAGCAACAACACCAGAGGCAATAGCAGCATTAGCATCAGCATCAGCAACTGCTGCTGCTGCTGTCGCAGTATGGACCGGAAGAACATAATGCCGGACCACGACGACAACAGCGACAACGACGACGACGGCGACGACGACGTCAACGACAACGGCAAAGGCGGCATGCATTCGTGCATGCGGCACCGAACGTTAGCGGCGCCACTGCTCCTAACCGGTTGCTGCTCGTCGGGTTGCCGTCGGGCGGACTGTGGCCAGGGGGCGCTTCCCCGGGCGGCGGCGGGGGTGCCGCCAATGCCGGTGGGGGCAACTGGGGTGGCCATCCAACAACAATGGCGCCACATGATTAGCGACATCATGCAGGCAGGATCCGTCCTCATCCGTCGAGGCATCATCATCATCATCATCGTACAGCAGCCATCGTTCGTGTGACACAGCCACACGTTGGCTTTCTCGTCTCCAGTCAGTAAGTAGCCCTTAGACGACCGACCCAGTTATGGATCGAGGGCCGAGCAACAACAACAACAACAACAACAACAACAACAACAATAAGGCAGCAATATATTGCTGCCATAACAACAACAATAACAACAACAATAAAAACAACAACAGCAGCAGCAGCAGCAGCAACAACAACAACTATAAAAACAACAACAGCATCATTGTTGTTAGAGAGCCGAGGCGCAATTATTTTAAACAAAAATCATTGTATGTATATAGGCTATTTGTTTCATATTTGTAGGTATGCATAGAGATAACTAAAAGTCGTTTGAATGATGTTAATGTTAGCGTATTTACCGGGGATTCACCATATATATATATATATATATATAATATATATATACATATGTATATGAAGGGTGACAGGTAGAAAAAACGCTTATTTATAATATCATGTTTGAGTGGTTGTGTTGAACCGCGCACAAAATGCCGACACTAGCCGACATCGTCGTAAAGGAGATGGAACCCAAATGAACCGCGAACCGACAACACACTCACTCTTCAGGTTTTGGCCAAAATGTTTCTGTTCATCTTGCCAGCGTAGGCCTTGTCAAGGAGTCAATCACTTTATCCTAAATCGTTGTCTAAGAACACCGATTTAAAGTTGTCTCACCCTATGATCGCACTTGCTTACTATGCACTTCCAGCCATCGGGCAGCTGCTATATCAGCCGTCCTGTTGAATATAGGGCGCTCATTTATTATAAAATGGCTGCGTTTGAAAAATCACTTCAAACAACGTGACGCAAGCCGGAAAAAAGCGTAACCAAGAGGACTATTACATTAGGACTAATGAACATCCACTCTTAGGAACAACAAACGTCCTTACAGCAGACACCGGGAGTCTCCTTACCTACCGGGCCGGCAATCATAGCGGCAATCGATCTGCACACCTTCGAACGAAGAAAATAGCCTAAACTGTGTGCACTATAGAAGTGTTGCATATACGATTACTGCCCATCGCAACGTGATGCTTTTGCATAGAAAAGAACTCATATATATGTATATATACACAACGTATATATATATATATATATATATATATATATATATATATATATATATATATATATATATATATATATATATATATATATATATATATATACAGAATTGTAGAGCTCGTTAAAGCAAATGGTTTTCCCAATGGAACATGGCCTCTGAAAGTCTTGTTTTAGAGTGAGAGTGAAATTACTACAATTTGTAACACTGGTGGGTTTGCCCAACATAGGAGCACAAAATGTGCTGTTGCGAGACAACCATCTGTCCTCCTAGACAGAAACTAAGTACACCTTCGTGTTCGTGATAAAATTGTCTCCATCTGAAGAATATGTAAGGCCGGTCAGAAGACGCGACATAGTCGCTTAAAAGAGAATTCGCCAAAAATGAAGTTCTTTATTAGCGTTCACGCCAAATACTTCAGAATCATAACCCTACAACCACTCACAGCGCTCAAAACGGACATATTCAGCCAATGCGCAATTCATAGCGATCATTTTGGTACATTTTTCGGAGGGCATGTCCAGATTATTATTATTATTATTATTATTATTAGTGTTGCTATTTGTGTCTATCAGGCTCTATCTTCCCCCTACACATAAATAGAGAGATGAGCTGGAAGCTATCGTCTCCTCCACTTGGGACAGCTAGCGACGAGCTTACGGTCCTCCTGCAGTGCATAGGCCAAGCTTTTTTGGTTCGTCAAACCCAACACGCACAGCAACACAATGCCCATATAATGAAAAGTAGTGATGCAATTACGACCACTTTGCACGTCACACACACGCTTTAATGACCTAACAATGGTTAAATAATCAGAAAAACAAATCATACGAATAATACAAATAATGTCGACAATCCAGTTGCTGGTATTGTGTAATGACGTCTTTGCGAATGAAGTGAGTGTCCGTACGTTTCCGCTTTGTTGGCACCACTGTGTTAGGCAGCTTATAAATTTTAAAAAAGCCTATATAAATCCAGTACGAGAACGCGATTACGATAGATGCATTTAGACGATATCGTGCCACAGGCAACTTAGCCCATTACGAGTGTCTAAAACGTAGTTGTCAGAGCGTTAAAAAAAACTACGATTTAGCTGCTACTCATGTCTACCACATGCAAATCTTCCCAACTAAGTGGTAATTACACGGTGCTACATCCATAATTGTCTCTTAGGGCAACCTTACGACGGGCTGCCTCGAAACGCACAAATCGGTACACAGCACAGAGCAGTTCCGGATGCTAAAGCAAATCGATACTTTTTACTTTTTCTAGTGGGTGAATAAACAGCAGCAAACACTTTCTTACTACATTCTAGGGTGGCCAGGGTCGCTGCCGAAACGTCAACCACTGTCCATACTACGGGGCCACAGTGAGGACCACCCAAGAACAGAGTGTAAACTATGAGATATGAAAAAACGCTTGGTTTCGTGGCACTAATACAACAAGCCCTGTTGTACGAGACCAAGCGGTGTCGCATAGCGCTCGTCGGAAGAAAACAATTGACGTACGGCATATATATATATATATATAATCGAAAACGCGACCTCAGTGCTCGGAACTATGAGAGACTGGATGGACCCGGACCTTCGCGTCAGGGGCGGGCAGGACTTCCTCACGGGCATGAGCGATAGAGCGGCTACGGCGCGCAGAAGGAGCAACTAGGTCGACGAGCAGCAACGTCGTGAAGCATTATATATATTCTTCTAAATAAATAATAATATATTTTTCTATCAAAGCATAGAGATGCCGATATAACCACGAAATTACTCACCGATCTTCTCTGGTTTGAGCCCGTTCTGAAGCCATCGGTAATAGCTGACGATCACACGGTCGTCACAGCACATGTTCTCTTCTGAAAACGATCATGCAGAGCAGAATTTGTCTTAATTCGCCACTAGCCCATTCACTAGTCATGTAAACGTTACCATTTTTACCAGTATTCGTTGTGATGACAACTACTATCAATATCGTTTAGTGGCATTCATACATTGGCATGCACAATAACACTGTCCCTTCCTTCCCGTTGGCTTCAGCTGTAAGACAATACAACTTCTCTGAATAGACCTTAGCAGTCGAAGGCTCTTTATTAGTTTAGTTGCTATAGCAATTATTAATTACGTTAACTACAATTGCAACTATTAATTATTGTGGTTACAACCACTGCTGCTACTGCTATGAACTTATTACTAGTACTGTGACTGCTAACATTCTGCATAGACGTTTCAACATTGTACATATTAGGTGCAACACGCAATGATTCAGCTCGCGACAGTCAGCCATGTCAGTTGTGTGGAATTTCGTCTGATTCTGTCAAGTTTTGCTACAGTGTTGATGCTTTTTCAAATGTCCCTAAACGGCACAATATGATCGTGTCTAAAAACCTACCAGGCATACAACGGACAAATGGATAGAGACGGCACCGAAGTGATCAAACCTACTGGCTACCCAGTGAGCGAGGTTTCACCCAACCTGGCTATCGTACAGTCTGGTTTCAAGTGGAGCCACAGTGGGATTTGAGTGGCACGGGACATATAAAACAACCCATTCCTTTTGATATGAATATCCGCGTAATCCGTGGTGATAGCACGTGGTAAGTGCAAATTGACTAATTAACAAACAACATATGGCGCGGCTTATGACGACATGCATGCTGATGCTAAATATTCACCAATATAGGAAATTGGGTAAATAACAGCGGGAAACACATATATATATATATATATATATATATATATATATATCAGGCGCCCTGGAGATACGACAAGAATAACACACAGCTTTCATTGTGTGAGTATTTGGCTTCGAAACGCTTAGGGACCCAGACCCCCCATGACGATACTGATTATTGATGAAAAGTGCCTATGCGGGGGAGAAATACTAGATAAGGTTAGCACTAGATACCAAACAGAGTGAGCCACTTCCTGCTGCAGCGTCTATAGCAAATTATTTCTTTATCTAGAAGTTTGGGTAATGACTAACGCGGTAGTGGCAGTAACGCGTACAAGCAAGGCAGCAAAAGTACAATAGAATATAATAATATTCTAATCCAAATGAAAATAGACCGGCGTGTTGGGTAGTTAACTTAAAGCGCCATTGCTGAAATAAACGAAATGGGATAGGGATGAAGGAGCGTCGAACTCTCCCAAAGACTTAGTTACGTGGTTGTGGCGAAAAGTCCGAGGGCGAAAATCAGCCAATAATCTGTTCAAAATCCAGATACGTAAAAATTGCCAAGGCGTGACTCCATTGGCAATATGTAGTGATCTCACATAAAATTGTGCAAAACTCAGCAACAAAAAGTATCTTTACAATTATCGTTGTCAGAAAAATCGACACACACAGCCATATCGGCAAAATGGCCAATGACAATACGTCGTGTGATTTTCTTATTATTATTATTATTATTATCACCCAGGTTGGGTAAATTATTGTGATTTTCTCTATAAATAAGTAATACACTTCAAACACACACTACAAACAGACCAAATGCGCTAAATTCTGGTCGCCCAAATAAAGGCATACAACATACGATAAATGATTATCTTACGTAATAATGCCTATATTATAAAGACACCGTCCTGTTAGAACCACATGTTGTTGAGATCCGTACCATCTGATTGAGAGACAAAAACTGAATGATCATGACTGATTGTTTAATGTTCAAATTATTGTTTGTTGTATTTAAAAAGGAGTGAAACAAAAGAAATTAATTGCTCACAATCGCGGGCTAGGCAAACTGTTCGCGAAACAAACGAATGGTTAACGACTGCCACACTGGCAGTCTCAGGCGGTTGACTGGAACCGTGGCTTCGTATGCTGTTTGATATTAGTTGACGGGATAGTACGTACGAATCAGACCAGCGCGTATAAAATATCTGAGAACACGGTACTCAACACGACGCTGGTAGTCCGCGACACTTGGGAGTACGACTCTACCACGCGCTACGTTGCACCTTCTTGAGACTCTATTTTAAAAAGAACTTGTCCTGAACACGCTGCCGCATACATGTATCTTTTGAAGTAAACTGGCCTAATGATACGTCCAGCCCAAAATTCGCGGTGGCAAATAGTGGCAGATTTCGGATTAATTTAATTCTCATAAAACCAATACGGTATTTTTGTGTGGCAGCCTGGTGTAGGGGTGGGCTAGTGCGCTGGTGATAGTTGTCATCTACCGGAGGGTCGCCGGTTCGATCCCTGTTATTGTTGATCGAATTTTCTTTCCGCGAGGCTCATTGATAATGGATGATAAACCATACTGTTGAGAGTCAGCGGCTACTCTGCCACATGGACTGTTGGGCAAACCTTAGTTATCTGAACATGTCCGGCTCTCGGTGCCTTGAAGATATGCGTCAGCATGAAGCCCGTAGGGGACAGATGATGGTCTAAAATTAAAAACAACATTCTTAAGAATGGTCTTAATTCTACGACGGCCATGTTGCTTGTTTGCAAAGTCATCAACATAAATACAAGCCAAGTCATTGTTTCAATTGGAAAACTCACTTGTTGTTGCCCAGTGACTATAAGAATGCGTCGTGGTATTGAATAGTGATTAATTTGATCATAACGAATTGCTATTATTAAAAATAAATCGCTACTCAAACAGTCTACTCGACCATCGAACATGCAAGTGGTTTGACAGCAACGAATATTCCTGCATGTCGTGTACAGTCAGTCCGAAGTCTACTTTCTCGTGAGCTTCGATCTCTCAATAAGAGGGCTCTCATGCGCCAGACGAAAAAAAATTTGTCAGACTATGTTTTGTAATTTTTCTGTTTCTGTCTGTTCTCTGTCTATTGAAAACGAGAGCGCAAACATCGTATAACACACGTCCATCAACAAACGAAAAAAAAACTTTGGCTAATATATAATTTAAGTGTGAAGTTATATGAAAAATAAATTGATGTATATGTTTATAATGTTACCCAACCTGGATGTTAATAAACCATAATAATAATAATAATCTTAATCATAATAATAAACGATCATGTCTATTGTGAATAATATATTTAACAGTTTGCATGCAGTATCTAACACTGGTGTTTAATTTAGGGTTTCCCGGCAACTGGACATACTGAGAGCGGTGATATATATATATATATATATATATACTACTACGGATGTGTTTGATCGAGATTGCCTGAATATCACCTGCTGATGAAGATATGAGTTGTAGCACAAATCGTTCACCATAAATGAGCTAATCATCCGACAGTAGCTAAGCGACGAAAATAAGGCACAGCATAGTATGCGAGCCATCATACGTACGAACAGGAAGTAGGTGCATTCAATACCCGCTAGAATCGTTTACCTATATAGACGAATGTAGGTGACATATCATCACCAAGATCCAACAACTACACCCGTAATAAGCAAACACGGGTATAACTACTCGGCTAACGCTGGCGGGGTTCTCGAGTACGGCAGCTGGTCTGTTTTCATTAGCAAATTAGCCAGTGACAGAGAAGCAATTACAGTGTAACTATAGGCAAATGGCACCGCGTATTGCCTACCCGCCTATTCTTACTCAAAGGCTCCTTCGAAACGGCAAAGTGGAACTGCACTGAGTACGTAGACACTGGGGGTGCATCCTATTTGTCCTTTGCTAGTTAATCAACGCGCGCGGACTGAGCTATTACAGATAACTCTGAGTCGTTATCTGATAGTTGTAGTTTTTGCTGTTATGGTTGATGTTGTCGTTGTTGTTTTTGAGGCTGCGGTTGTTCATTATAACTAGACAATATAACTAGTCTTGGATACGACTTACGAGTGCCGATAGGTCCGCCCTCGTCGCTCATCGTAAGGGTGACGAACGACCCCACGCTAGGGGAAAACTAGGGGAAACACTTTTAGGAAGACACACAAATGGTTCGCGTCCTAATGGACGTCGAGGCAAACGCTAAGGCGTACTCGCAATCCACGGGTTCGACGCTCCCGAGTTTCCCTGATTGCGGCAGTGCTAACCGTGCGCAACTGGGACCACCGTGGAACCGTCAGCACCGAAATAGAGTAGTAGTACACAAAGCGAATCACACTTCGCTGGGTTCGAACCACGTCATTGGTATGAGGTGGAAACAATTGGCCCGTAGTGACACACCACGGACATCAGCAATCAGCACCATCAGCGTATGCACGAGTTATGCATGCACTTTGAGGCAGTCCACTCCACTCCTCGGAGGGTCCCCTCAGTCGAACCTCACTCAACAACACCTGACACAAGTCAATACTAGATTCACTCTGATAGAAGCAAACGTTAACGCACGACTACTAATGCTGGTCTCTCCACTGCATATCCTCCACCTAGGAACCTTGCAGGGAACTGGCGTTCGTTACCCTTGCTTATTTGCTTGACTACGACACCGCAGAACTATTTGGCGTAAGCAGGCAGCAATGGAACAACTGGGGTGACTAGATTTGCCGACTAGATTAAAATTCTGCAACACTGTGGCTGGCCAGCACTCATCATGAGTTTGCACAGTTTCGCGATACAGCCCTTTCCACGTAGGCCGCTGCTGCTGCGGCTAGCGTCGCTCTCACATATATGCTCGTTCGACTAGTACTGGCGAACTTCTGAATGTGTTTCTGTCCACTGTTAGACTTGCCTAACAATAGGCACTCTGCGTTGAAATTCAGCAACTTCAGAGTCCGAGAGAACTTTTCGCTCTGATAGATGACTCGCCAATAAGCTGCTCGTGGTTTGTTTGCTCGTGGTCCGACTGCCAAAGGGGGTCTCAAAGAGGGCTCGTTCCCTGCTCGGTATTGCGCTTAGCCAACCAGTCGCGCTGCCGTTAACACTCGTTCAAGAAACAGTTGCCGGCTTCGTGTTGAGTCGAGTCTGAGATTGCACGAGATGGACTTGCCAATGAACAACGACGACGACGACGATTACGACCCGACCCATTCGGCGAACGGTTAGACGACGACAGATGAAATATCGCACCACTCACTACCACTACTACACGATCAGCATAACGCAGCCGGACTGGACGCCCATAGACCGGAGCGGCTACTGGACGAGCGGCGGACAATTGGCAACAGCTAAAACAGCAAACCCAAACAAGCTTACCTCTCTACCAAATCTTACCTATCTAACTAGGTAGCTACCGGATACAAGGAGAAGTAGATGACGAATACCTAGCACCAGAGCACCGAATAGATCCACCGCCTGCCGACGCTCCGGACAGATCAGCCGACCAGAACACAGCAGCTGATCGGGCAAAAAACAGTGGCCGGGGATCGGGATAATGATGATGGTGATGGTAGTGGTGGTGGCGGCGTCCGCGTCCTCGTTGCTGACAACTGCGCCGGCAACACCGACAACCGACGGTGAGATGATGGCAGAACCGATGCAGTCACACACAGCGTTCAACCAGTCCTCGCTTCGCTGGATCGTTTGTGTTGTTCTTGTTTTGTCTGCCCGAAGTGCGCGTGCTGAACAAGCGACTTCAGCTTCAGCTGTTGCCGGTTCTGCGGCTGGTGCCGCTGCCAGTGCTGCTGTTGCTGCAGAGCATAGCAGAGCCGACCGAAGCCGTTCGTTCTTCAGCGTGGTGAACGCCGCTTTGACGCTTGGCTCTGACGCTCAGTCGACTTCAGTTCTTCCGAACTGACAAAGTCCGTTTGAGCTGGAACCAAACCTATCTACCTACCTACCCGAATGAGCGACACTGTCTTCAGTGGCTTCGGGCGACTTTGCCCGTCCGTCCGTCCGTCTGTTCGTTCCTACGACCGTTTGTCTATATGACTGTCTGCGGATCTGTCTCCGGTGCTGCCAGTGCGAAGACGGCAACGCGGCGCGCGCAACTCACCCCCGAAAACACAACTGCTCAGCGTCTTGCTTGTCTTCTCCTTGACGTTTTGCTTTTTCCTCTTGCTATTTTTCTTCACCTTCCTCTTCTTCTTCTGCTGCTGCTGCTGCGGACTGCTCCTTTTTCTTCTGACGGTTCTTGTTCTCACCGGGGCAGGCGACGTGTCTACGGCGGTCCGTCGTGCATGCGCTTCGGCCAAATGCGTCTAACATCCGTGCCGGCATCACGCTGCACAAACAATGGCGGGCAACCGCTGCCCATCCGCTTGCCTAATAAACAAACTATACGTGTATATATGTGTGTGTCAGCAACTATCTACGGAAATGTCAGTAACAGTACCAGTTGTTACTACTGCCCCTCTTACCGCTAAAAAAGTAAAGTTTTCGGGCTGACCCTCAGCCAAGATTTAACATCCACGGGAACGCTTTTCGCATTGCTTCATAGACGATCCCCCATACATACAAATGTGCAACGGTGGGGCTCGAACCCGCGCACCTATCTAATGCCTCCTCCGGTTGCGAGGCGTAGGCGGAATACACCACGCCACCGGGCTCGACTCTCCTCTTACCGCTACTACTACACTATTACCTACGAGGTCCTCTTTCTCTCTCTCTATCTTTCCCTTTCTGCCTTCCTGCCTATAGGTCTATTACCTGTGGTCCGTGTCATTCCTTATTTCTGTGCTGTTGCCGTTAAGAAACAGCAAGTGCAAAGACGAACAAAGTTTAGCTAGAAAACGCATCAGAACCCCTGAAGGGGTTTGGGACCGCGAAGGGGGGGAGGGGAGTATCGTGGGGTAAGAGGGCAAAAACGAAGGCGAGGAACAGACGAAGAAAAACGATACAGTTGTCTAAAGGCGGCCGCACGACGGTGGCGGTCAGCTGCCTGCTTCGGCTGTCTTCGCGCGCCGAAGGAGGGAGGAGACGACGGCGACGCTGAACAAACAGCAAACCCCAGACTTCTGACCGAATCTGATCCGTGGCATCCGCGCTACCATGGGCTGCTGCTGTTTCTGCTGCCGCCACCGCCGCCGCATGCAATAACAAAGTGACACATTCGCTCGAAAGCGTCGCCGGCTGCTACAACAACTGTTACTACAACGACCAGAAATCCCGAGGCGCTGACTGTTGTCTGTCTAGCCGCAACCCCGCGCTGATGATCGCAGCAATAACACTCTTTCCTTCGACGATGCCAACGGGCCCTCGCTTGTCTTGGCTTGGAGTCAGCTGGCTGGCTGGCTGGTTGACTGGCTGGCTGGCTCGCTTCACGGTCCAACCGTCATCAACGGGTCGACGTCATCGACCATCAGACTCCCCCAAATCAAATGAAGTGCATACGAATGCAGGAAATGAGGAAGTGGAATGGGCGACATCACACGACATCAGCCCCGGGCCCCATTTCCCTTTCAGCCCCGGGCCGCCTCAATCAACCCCGGGCTACTGGCATGCCTATCGATCGAACGCAGAGGTTTAGCGGCAGCTGCGGCGACGATGTTGATGGTAGAAAAGAAGAAGAAGAAGAAACACATCAAATAGGGAATATGCGCCTACAGTGGATACTTACCACTACTGTCGCTATGCATGGGCGTCGTTGTGTCGTCGTCTATCCGTGGTAATAGGCAACGGCACAAGAAACACATTGGTTTTGCGTTCGTTACTAGTAATCCCCAGGCGCCAAACGTAAACTCATGACTATGGCTGATATTTGCAGACCCAAACAACTGCGAGAACCCGCGTGATAATCGGGCGATTAAAATTACCAATGTGACGTAGCAGATCGACTCGACTCTTTAGGTCGATTTAGAACCACAGGTCAACTCTAGCCTCGAGCAGCTGACAGCGGGCGTGCCGGCCACAAATCCTCACAAAGGTATAACGAAGTTGGGGCTAAACAGTGCCCGATGAATATCAACTTTAGGTATTTGCCTTAAGGGTCACGCCATCAAGCGACAATATATTGACGCTCAGACTGGTTACGACCACAATTTATTCAATGATTGTTCGCTCAACGATCGTGTGTGAATCATGCGTTAAACACTAGAGATATGGCAGGGTGTCGCGGACTTTCAGTGGGCACAGCAACGTCGTACGCATGTATGTACAAGTTGTAATCAGGGTGGAGCTGTCTCACTGTCCTTAGCTAATCTGCAGAACCCGTGGAAACTCCCAGCAATGCGAAGGTCACGCCAGAAAGTCAATTTTTTAATAAAAGCATTTACTGATTATAAACACCTGCATTACAACTGTACGTTATTTGACAGCTTTACAATATCGCAACGAGTCGGCAGTAATCTGAGGTTTGATTTAATGACGCCAGGGTTTATACATTAGTCGCAGTCTGGTACTGTCTGGTTCACACTTAAGCTAACCTATATATATATATCCTCGAAATCTCGTCCGTTCTAACAGAGGCCGATATCGTATTGTTATTCTACTAACGTCATTCTGCACTGTGAAACGACGACTGCATTAAGTTTAAAAAAGAAGATTTTCTCAAAGAGGTGGCAGCGTTCTCAGTAATATATATATATATATATATAATATGCTTGTAATATATAGAAACGCATAAGAAATGCATACTTCACGAAACTGTAAATATCTATCCTTAAAGTAAATAACCTACTACACAAAAATGTGTATATGAAAATATATATATATATATATATATATATATATATATATATATATATATATATATATATATATTATATATATATATATATATATATATATATATATATATATATACTACCGTCGTTTGAAGCCGCTTGCATGAAACCGACCTCCTATTTATAATCGTTGTGAGCTGTGACAAAGCGGCCACAAATTCGTGCACCCTCAGCCTAATGGAGCCCACGCGAGCGGAACCACCAACCGACTGACAAAGGCCGACAAAGTACTGTACGATCGTACTGCATTGGTGTTGTTCCTACCAACGCTTTTCTCCACGGCGCATACGATGGCTGCATTGAGCTCAGAAAATAACACTTTCTCACAGAAGTGGCAGCGTTCTTAGTAAAATCATGCAAATAGAGCAACAAATCGTTGCTAACCATCTCTTAGTTCAGCGAACGCTGATTACCCGCAAAGAAAAATAAGGCGTGGATATAATCCCAATAAAACACGTAGCCGCGTGCCGTGGTTCGCAGAAAAGCCTTCTCGTACGAACGAGGCATTTATAAAGGTGATCTGTCGACGAGTCGATTTTAGGATTATTTATTCTAAAATATATATATACATACATATATGGTCAGATGACTCGGCCTTTTGACAATCGTGCGGAGGCATCAATTGCATTCAAATGCGCAGGTGCGATTGAGCCGAAGATTTGACCATGTGCCAATATATATATATATATATATATATATATATATATATATATATATATATATATATTATACTGCCTACTTGTGCAGGACCTAAGTGTTTTAATGTCGACGGATCTTACATTCGATGCTTATATTAGAAATCTAGTCAAATCCACTCCTGTACATGTAAACATGATTTTCCGTTGCTTTATCATTAAGGGTCCAAATGTATATATTTTTCTGTATAGATCAGTTGTGTTATCTAAACTTTTATATTGCGCACCCGTCCGAAGCCCACGTTTGTGCAAATAGATAGGTATGGTAAAGGACGTTCAGAGAAGATTCGTGACAAGGCTCTGCAGAAGATGTGGCATCGAGCCTTATGCTTTTATCTTTCCGTCGCTGTCAGCTTTTTTTAAGGACAATAATGCTCGGGTACTACCACAGCTTGTGAGTTTAAATCTTATTGACCCTTTCTGTAGTGTGCGAGCGAATAACTGTAAAAGTTAAATAATGCTTGTACCGAAATGTATTGCATACATTGAAATAATCAATAATTTTATAAGTTTGCCTAGCGTGTAGCCAGAGATTCGCACAATAGGGTGGCTTCCCTGCACCCCAGCCCTTTCCACCCTTTATTCGGTAAATAAATGATATATATATATATATATATATATATATATATATATACGCCGTTAACTCCGTAGGTTGCCGAAGCACACCGAAGAAGTGTATAGGAAGTCGGGCTCTTCGGGGTTTCTTTGTTCAAACAATATGTCTAAACTAGATATAATATAAGCATGGTCACGGACATATATTTAGCTAGCTGACGCTTGCAAGTCGGAAAGCAGTAAATAAATTTGAAAATAACGTGCTTTGTACAGGCGAGTATAAAACCAGAAGTGTGAATATGTGTTTCAGGTGTCAGGGGTGTACATAAAACTCTTTAGAAAAAAATATCACTTTTATGTTTTTACCGAGCCACAGAAATCTTAAAAATGACTTACTTGTTGAATTAGTTGGAATATAAACGTGAATAAAGGAGAATAATGTTTCCGGTCATATCATACTAAAAATACGTTACACCACGTGTTAAATGCTTGTGTCCAAACCAAAAGCCGTAACGATGCGTTGGTCGATAAGTTAGTGATTTAGTTTTTTAATGAACTCGCTCTTCTTGACACGGTGAGTTTCAGTGGATATACTAGGAAACCATTTAGATAGTTCGTTACAAGATATACAACTAAAATAAATAGCAATGCTTGTGACCACATCCACGTTGAGAAAAGCGGGGCGATCAAATAGGTACGTTGCGCGTGCAATTCCCGGTACACAGTTTTCACTACATAGCCTGGTGGATTTCCATGATCCTAACGAATCGCGTATGTGTAAAGATTGTGACGGCCCATGTCGTCTATACCATGCTTGCTACTGGGCGAAGGTGAATCTACCTCATGACTGCCACTGCGTTGTTGTGTGCAGAGCTGTAAATGTATGTGAAGTAATCCGCATGCTTTGAAATTGGATCAATGAATAAGTCACTCCTTGTCAAATGTACCCTAAGCTTTCTATATCCCTAAATAATAATAATAATAATAATAATAATAATAACAAGAATAAAACTAATAACAATAGTAAGCTATGCTTATATAAAATTAAATAGTCGAATCCCAGATTTGTACAAACAAGCAAGCTAGACAATGACCGCTGAAGCTCATTGTTTTTGTAGTTGTTAGCCCTGCAAGATTTGGCTATTTTTGGCCTCCTTGAGGAACAGTGCCAAAGACGTTACCGTAGACACTGGTTCTAGGTTCCAGCCGTTAAGCCTTAGGTTAAGATAAAATCAGTCAATAACACAATTTAACGTCCTAAGGATTATGCGTTTCCACCAGGCTTTAAGAAGAGATTGCTGCACTGCCCTTCTCGAATAACATGTCGAGAGCACCTGACAAGAGTATAAGCAGCGAGGTTGTATGAACAATCAATATGAGCAAAATAAAATAAAAATATATATATATATATATATATATATATATCAAGAATGATTATACGTTTAGCTTTCAGGACCACCTTGATATATAAAATTAAGTGCCAGTAAAAGCATGCAAAGCGTTCTTTAGGGACAAAAACAACCCCCAAAATGCAATAGCGTTGCGTTCAGCGCACCCTGTCCACCAGATATAATTATGAGCCCTAAGAGGCATAAGCTATCTTTCGACGAGTTCCACTCAAGAAAAGAACTACGTTGGCATTTTAGGCGATTGTTGAATCGATGGTGCATTAGAGACAAGCATTGTTATCATTTACATAGCTCTGGTAAAGTGCAAGAGCAAATCATCTGCAAAGATATAGCTCAATACAGCCATAAATACCATTCTGGAAAACGAGACCACCGGCCGGACCTGCAAGCTCGACAAGACGCTTAGGGGGCCACGGGACGAGTGAAGCTCGTCGACGGCAAGCTTGACAAGGCAAAACCTCTTACAGATGCGAAGCAAAAGGCAGGACAAGAAAAAACGACGATGGCGCTGCGACTAGACCTAGTCAGGAGAAGCCGTCGAAAAAGGCCGCATCGAATGCCGGCGGCAGCCAGGAAAATTTTGCTTCGCCATCAAAGCACACTGCTACGAATTCTGCCCCGAAAGCAAAAAACAACACGATTGATGGAACAAATGTAAAGCAAAACGGGGCCTGGCCCAAAGAAGAAGCCAGGTCGTACCGAGTACAAGAACGTTGGTCCCGACAAAGAACAGACTCAAGACGATCTGCGGCGCTAGGCCAGTCGCTCTTTGTTGTTCGAGGAGGTGGGCAAGAATGGTTCCGGAACGAATTCCGAAGCTTCTGCTAATGACTGGAAAGGCTACGGAGACCGTTGGACCCCCCTGTCCTGAAGTGAAACTGTAACCAAACAGTCGCAACAGTGCGTTCAACAGGGAGAACTAGCCGTAGATTTATTTTGCCTTGGTGTTTGCAGTTCAGTATCGAGTCTGACAAGTTTGATCTGCACTCACGTCTTGTATCACTGAGATTCACTTCACAAGTTCTGCGAGCATCTCTGATCTCTAAATTCACCAAAGGTTTCATGACGTCTGCTAAGACCTATCAAAGTCTTAGGTATTAAACATCAAAATGAAACAACATAGGAGGCTGTAGGGCTAATGGTATGTCAAGAGATCCAGAAACTAGAACGGCACCACTCCCTCTTCGGTCTCGTTAAATGTCAATGTAGTTATTGACAAAATAGTAAAAGGTGCCAGAAAGGTGACAGGCGCTCTAGCAAACGAAACCGTCAAAACTCTACTTGATCCTGCTTGCCTAGACGAACCTGTGAACCAGTATACACTCGACCGGCACAAGAGCAGGAAGCTTGCAAAAATATGTGCTTGCAAAAACAGTGAATCTTTTAATACACTTCCGATATTGGCAAGGTTTTGGCCCGCTCTTGTCGGCCGATACCTTGGTATCTGTGCCCCAAAATCAGGCTTCTAAGATATAATAGTTAGCTATTACTAACAAATTTCTTGGGTATGTGCAGAAATGTTGTTGTGCCCCAACCGAAAAAGCAAGCAATCGCCGGGACATGCGGAGTTTTATAGATATCAAAACAGACTTTTCCTTTCTAATGATCTGTTGCCAGTTTTCTAGACTTGATCTCTGTTAACTCAAGTATAGTTTACAAAATATCGTCTTTACAATAGTACTGCAAAACATTAAAGTGACCTGCGTGAGACGCAAACGCGCATTATCCTGATAAAGCAAACATTTTGTTCCTATCGCGTACTCGTCTAGTTACATTTTTCTTATCAGAGTCTCAGATTTTGGAACATTGTAGATTCGCTGGCATTGTGATCTATTTTCAAAAATGTTCACTCTTAGAGTCCCATTTAAAATACTAGAGTTACATTACCGTAGCAACATTCCATAAATCCTAATGCTGTGGCTCATCTGATGCTCATACATGGTCTGTTTTTTTTTTGTAAATAGCCAGGTGGGCACACCCAAACCTAATATATTGCAGCTTCTTTCGTTATGAAGCGTAGGATCTCGAGAGATGAATAAGTCATATAATACAAACATAAATATGCTATAATGTGTACAATGTGCATGAACTTTTTTTAGGTAATATTAAAAGAACTTTTATGTTATATTAAGAGTGATGTCAACGACATTTTCGACTTCTCATTAACCACACAATTTAACCATCGTTGACTGAATCTCCCCTGGGCTGACTATGGAAACGCCCTGCGCTTTCTGGCTAAACCCTTTTGCTGCATACGCTCTCATAGAAAACTCATGTCTCTTCGCAGGCAATCAAATAATCTAACAGAGTAAATCATTTGGAAACACGATCACGCGCAGTGTGTACTAACTTAATTATAATAGTAAGAAGTGAATCTCAGCACATTATGCAACATGATAGTAGCTTCATGATCCAAGCCAATTCTTTTCGGGAAGTCTGGCTTTGTTGTATATTTTTGACAAGCGTGTCCTACATTAGCATCGAAGATTATTCGGGCCTTCCTTGTTCTAGAACTTTTCCAAAATCTTTAGCTGGTGCGCGACCTTCTGATAAGTCACAACCATTGGACATACTTTTGATACACTCCGAGTTGGACATTCTACTGATCGCCTTATTTACCCTTTTAGAGAATTACGAGACATCGGCGCAAAATAAACCCAGGCCAGAAAACAATATGCTATTGTCTGATTCGGCGACGTCAACTCTATTTGCAAGTAAATGATCTTTCCCATTCCGATATTTTTTTGGTGAGCTAGACAACTATGCAAAACGGACAAGCGCCGAAACGGTATATATATGCCACTCAGCTGGGTCACATAAATCGAAGAGTAGCTCACATAGAATACCGCCAATGTAGTATTTTTGAACAAAGTCTTTAAGAAGTGCTTTCGAACACCCAACGAACGAGCAATTATATACGCCTGAGTAGGAAAGATGGTCAGAAGAACTGTTGCACTACAGGTCCGAGTGTAGGGTGCTGCTAGTTCGATCCACGATGACGCGACACATATCGATTTCAAAACGTTTCCTTTAAACGATTGGCAGTTTTGCACATACTAACTAGTATGCACGCTACTCGACGTGTATACGAGCGACTCAAACTGACATACACAGTTTAGAACTCCACTCTGAATTCGACACGCATGCACGCACGGAGTACGTATTCCCTCCGAGCGGATTCTGCTTAAACATATTTCTTTTTCTTCTTCTTCTAAATCCTCTAAAAATCGGGCGTTTCTTTTCCCGCCGCCGCCACCGTTGTTGTTAGACACAGCTGTGTAAACTTCCACCTGGGAAACGGAGATCGTCTGTACCGTCGTCATCGTCGTCGTTGTGTTCGTCGTGTATCGGCGCGATCGGCCTATCTGAACACTCACCTAAGTTGCCTATTGAGTTCAATCGCGTCACGCTGCCGAGAGTTGGTGAGCGTCGGTCGGTCTGAGAGTGGGCTCAGTTAACTGTGTTGACAGCTGTGTTGTGGGCTCAGTCAACTGTGTTGACAGCTACGTTGATGTCGGAGCGGCGATTCGAGCACCTTGCCGAACACTTTTGCTGCAGTAGCAGTGATAGTAGTGTAATAGTAATAGTAGTAGTAGTAGTAGTAGACATCTGTACAAGCTGGCCTAATTGTTGTTGTTGTTGTTGTTGTTGTTGTGGTCTGTAGTCATCGGCGTGAAACACAGCGGCACACTCCGAACGACGGTGGAACTGTTTAGGGAAGGGAGCTTTATTTGGCTCGCCTCTCTCCACATTGAAGGACGCCCACTCATTCACTCACTCACCAACCAACCAGCCAAACAACAACAAACCCACCCACCCACGACATGAACCACACACACACACAGACACACATAGATAGATACACGGCGCCCTTCCCACGGCGGCCGACACGATAGCAGCGATCACCAGATCCACAACCAAGACAGTGGCGGTGGCTGTGGCGAGAAGGACAAAGGCTCAGCAGCTGCCGCTGCTGCTGCTGATTGCAGCGGGAAAGCGCCGAAAGGCTCGATGCGGCTGGCTGCGCGAAGAGCGCGTGAATGTGGCCATTCAAACACACCGACCGGGTGAGGCAACCGGAGTATGCGAAACGTATATATATTGTAGAATATATATATATAGCGTATGCAAAACGCCTATACGCGAAACGTATATATATATATATATATAGCGTATGCAAACGCCTATACGCGAAACGTATATATATATATATATATATATATACATGTATATATTATATATATATATATATATATATATATATATATACTAGAAAGTTCGTTGGGCAAATTCTGAAACACCCTGTATATATATTTAGTCATTAGAAAAATTATTTTTTTGCTGAGTTGTACTAGACTCAACGTTTGATGGACGAATCCTGAAACACCCTCTATATATACAGGGTATTTCAGAATTCGCCCAACATACTTTGAGGTCTAGTCCAACTCGGCGGAAAAAAAATACAATAAAACAAGGGACACAAATGTCTTCAAAAAATAAGTAATTGAGCGTGAAAGCCATAATATAAGAATTGCACAGAGTTTCATTTCTTAAGAATTATCTTCAATACAATATTTGTTCCGCTATAGGCAATCATAGAATGCAATTTAATAAATGCAAACTTTTCTTCCAAACACGCCGATTGGTTTGTGGTTTGCTGATAGGTTGACTGGGGCTCTCGCAATCGCAGATTTAGTGAAAATATGTCAGGATAAAAAGCTCGATACAACCACTTTTGGTAAACTTGCTCTCACTCCAAAATAAGACAGTTCCGCCCCCTCGTTGCATTGAATAAATGATTTTTCCGCTGAGTCGTACTAGACCTCAAGTTTGTATATATATATATATATATTTATATTGTGATGATTTACGAATCATTTACAATACGTTTGCACACTCAGCAGTGCTCGTCTCAATATATATATATATATATATATATATATATATATGCCCTTCGGGGGGAAGGTATATTCCGGGGTGTAACGCGGAATCGCGAGGTGAATGCGTCTAATCGGTACGGTGGAGTAGTGTGGTACCCCCATTCCGAACCTCGATAGGGGGGAGGGTGGGGGATCTGCCGGCCTGTCAATTCGGGCTGGTGGGCACTCCCGTTCGGGTCCGCGCGTATTAAATCGCGGTTAAAGGGCGGGAGTGTAAGTATTTCTCTCTTTTGTTATATATATATATATATATATATACATATGCCGCGTATCTTCTTGCTACTATGGGTATTATGTGTGTACTATTGGTGGATAATGACGTATATCCAGTGATGGTGGCTCTAAAAAGAACAACAATAACTAACTCCAGTGCACACTTATGGCAAGTCGACAACTTGGTGACGAAATCGCGCATCTGGATGGCTGGTCGCCTGGTGATCGCTGGTGAAGCTGTTTTCTGTTTCTGCTGCGGTACAAAGATGAAGACGACCATGAGGGAATCACTTTCGTGTTGTTCAACACGAAAGACCGCTTGGCTTGCCTTTAGAGAGAGTGAGAGAACGAGCAACGAGAGAGAAAGAGATAACATCTGTATGCATCGCATTGTCTATGAGTTGATGCTGTCGCCGCTGGTGTACGCATGCAGCTGATGGCGTTGTCGTCGTCGTCGTCGTCGTTGTTGTTGTTGTTGTTGTTGTTGTTATTGTTGTTGTTGTTGATGTGGCTGGAAGTCTGAAAGCACGTATGACAGCTGTGCTCACAGAGGATTTAATACTCAATCGGCATCAAACCTGCACCTCATACTTTAATTCACTCAGATTTGATCGCCAGACCAGCTAGGTGAAAGTCGTATTATTATAGTTCAGCCTGTTGAAGTAAATGAGACGTCCGGATAGACGATAGACAAATGGCTCTCAGGGTGCTCGTTTCACTGAAGTAAACCACCACAAATATCCCGGTAATGTAAGTTAGGGATCACTAGGTTTTAAGTGGGTTTGAGATTCCCGCACTACCCAGTCCAAGGAGCGTGCATTATGCATTTTTGTTCCTAGCCCTCTGCAAAAAAAAGGGTGCTCGTTTATTGTTTGCACACAATGTGCAACGACAATACCCGGTCTGCAGAGTATACGTTTGACGTTGTTTTTAATTGGCTGTTAAAATCTGTGACCTCATTTGTGATATAGTAAACTTGACGTTTTATTTTATTGATGTGTTCGTATTTTTCAGAATATATTCATTCTATTGCTATTGTCGAACCTGTACGTAGGTAGGCAGAGAGAGAGGGTCTCACATTATCCCCAGTTCTTGACGCAGGTATTACATAGTTTTGGTGCCCCCTGTACAACGGATGAGCGCGCTCCAAACTCCTTGAGTGTACTCTCAATCTGCGAACTCTTTGGATGTACGCGGAACCTACATTTGTTAGCCTCAGCTGACTTGGACGCATGGCCATCGTGGTTCGCACCCACACTAACTATCGACTGCCTCTGTCATGAGTCAGTTACGGCTGCGTACTAGACGAGTATGCGTCCCATCTCGAAAGATGTAAGGGTTAATTCATCCGATCTCTCGCCTCATCGAGGGCGCAAGGGTCACCAGCAGATCTCAAGGCTCGACTGAATTTGTCAGCTGCGTGTGGGACTTGACGGCATGCGCTCAAGACACAGGAGAGGTTGCGGTGCGCTGCGGCCCGTGCTCCAGACCAGGTCTGCCTCAGACGTAGCTCCGCACTGATCCTAACTGTCTCAAGAAGCGACTCTAATGCCTTCAGCTCAAAACTTGGAAGACTTCCTCTTAGTCTAAGGAATTGGCCCTTTATTCAAATTCATAACACGAATCGTGCAAAAACACCACGACCTCTGTAGGAAAATTTCGCGAGGGGATTTTAACGAAGGTAGCCGGAATCGTAGCCAACTAGAACTTCTTTTTTTTATATATACATATATATATATATATATATATATATATACACACGCGGCGCTCAATTGGTTAGTTCCTGCCTCAGCTAACGAATCGTTGCTCTTGTAGGCCGCCGACTAACTTGTTTGTCTCTATGCAGTCTGTCCGTGCTGATATTGGATAAGCTTATACCACACGGCGTCTTACGTCTTGCTCGTCGCAGCCCTAATTAGAAGTTGGTGGATGTCACCGTTTCGTCGTCCAACGTAGATGGAGCGTGAGTGAAACGTTTCAAGCAAGCTAGCTCGTTTGCTGATGTATCCCGAACGAGTGAGGCTGATCTCAATCGATCTGGTTGGCTTCAGCTTGTCCAAAGGTTGCCAAACAGGAGGTGGACTCGATTGGGTTTTCGGATCGTCTGAACCATTGAACCATTCTTTGAACTGAACAAACAACTGTTTCACTGCTGCTAGCTATGACTGATGTCGACTCTGGGAGTTTCCACTCTCACAACCCTCACCACGGATATTATCACATACAACAACAACAACGACGACAACAGCAACAACAACAACAACAACGACAACAACAATAACGACAACGGCAACAATAACAACAACAACAACACAACAGCAACGACAACAACAATAACAACAACTACAACAACAACAACATCAACAACAACAGCATTAACAACGACAACAACAGCAACAACATCCTGACAAAACCACAAAGCTTGCTTGCTGTAGCCGTTATTGATAATGCTGTTGAGACAAATCCGGGGCCGCCCTTGCGCAGAAAGTTGCGACGTGCACGAAACGCCCGTACCCTGTGGACTTCGTCTTCAGCTGGTGGTTTGTTGTCGGATTCGTTCTCATCGTCGTCGCGTTCGCCGTCATCTTTTGTCAGATTCAGACTTCTTTCTTCATGTCGTATGCTCAATCAGCAAGCGTTGATACTATGTCTTTGCTGCTGCTGCTACTGCTGCTGCTGCTACTGCTGCCGCGGCCGCCGTCGATTCGTTGGCTGTGGATCATGGTGGCAAGAACAGCAACAACAACAACAACAACATCAGGATCACCATTAGCAGCGGCATAGGGGCTGAGCATTTGAGTATCGCTGCAAAGCGTTAGCGTTGATGTGCGAAGATGAGCCGATTGTACAGCTTCGCACATCAACACCAACGCTTTACGATTTCAAGAT
Organism: Dermanyssus gallinae; assembly: GCA_003439945.1. Taxonomy (NCBI): domain Eukaryota; kingdom Metazoa; phylum Arthropoda; class Arachnida; order Mesostigmata; family Dermanyssidae; genus Dermanyssus; species Dermanyssus gallinae. The sequence goes on from QVRM01006660.1 coordinate 496,756, forward strand.
CGCACAGAATTTAGGCACACACTCGAAGGACAGTTCGCGTAGTTTTCTCGCGCCTCATATGGAAGTCAAGAACCGCAAAAGCACTTTTTAAGTAGCAATTTCTGCAGTTTAGGCGTTTCCAGTCGCTTGACCTTATTGCTTGTGTGTCGTAGAACCGCTTTTCTCTCTACCGTTCAGAGGGGTGTTTGTTGAACATCGCTATTCTGCGAAGCTTGTGTGTTCTCGAAAGATCTTCTACGAAACAGGGAGAAATATATAGACTACTTAGTTACGGTCGGTTAAACGTAACACTATTTACTACAAGAACTCGTGCTTAAGAAGTCAATAGAACAGGAACTCCTTTGACTTCGGAAAGCCTAGATAGCAGCAGCTATCAGTGTTATCTTCATGTTAGAAAAATCGACGGCTTTATCTATTGGGTAATTTGTCAGGCTCTGCAACTCATATAAATATATATATATATATCCATGAGATTTACACTAAGCAATTTCAGCGGGTCTAATTATGACTTATACCCCGGTTGCACCTCTACATAGCTCTGCGGGAATCCTCCCTCACCGACAACGTCGCATAATCAATCTTAATGAGCAACTGCACATCCAAAATGAGGTATCTATAACTGGAAGGGGAAGCCCTGGAACAATGACAATTATTTAGATTATAAGTAGCTTGATTGAGAGTGCAATTTGATAATAAACGGAATAAAATAAATTAGATGCACGTCGCGTGCCGCGTTAGCAGATTGCCTGGATCGAGCTTTCTGACGTCCCCATCACGAGATTAGGAAATGTATGGCGAAATGGAAAAATATAAGCGTGTGACATTTTTTAGCACTTCGGTGAAAATATGTCTAGTGTCGTATGAAATATACAACTTCTGTAACCGGTCCAAGCTTTTCAAGTTGACTGGTGCCGCAGTTTTGTTATTTTTACCCAATATGTTGATAACGGGAGAAAATAAAGTGATTTATTTCCTGATGTCCGCGCCGACCGGCCATGTTCTTGTTATGTTTAAAGCCATCGTTGTCTAGAGAGAGCCGTTTAGCCTTGTTGTTATCAAGCCGGGTTTGATAACCGAAGCCGGCATAACCAAGAAATTTGCTACTATCAAAATCTGCAATGCGCATATGAGCTTAAGACGATTAGCATTATTAAATGGAGGTCGAACCCTGTCTCAAGAAAACGAACTTCATACGACGGTTACAGACGACGGGGATCTATGTCATTCTACCGTTTCGGCGTCTCTGCATGCGTCGCCTCTTGGATAGCCCTCCCGCATGCGATGTCAAATGTTGGGATGTATCCTGGCCGAACAATAACGCATCCTCTGGAGATCAAATATTTACTAAATCTTTTGTGTGTGCAGCCATGTGTAGCCGTGTCATTTTCAGACAGCTTGTTGCCAGCTTTGTTTGTTGTTTATCACATGATTGTCGTATACTAATTCCAATAACTCCCACCGCTAGTCTCGCGCTGACCACCGTCGACCATCGAGAGAGCGGTCGTCCGCTCCTGACGGTGTCTGCGTGCTTGGTAGACTTTTGCTGCTTTGCTCGTGTAGTGTTTCCCTGTGCGGCCGATTTGGTGTAGGGTTGGCGGCTGGTGATTTGGTGACGCGTCGATCCGCGTTCCGGGCCGTGATATCCACGGTTGCTACGGACACTGTCGCGGACATGTGGACGTGTGCGAGTGGGTGTGCGCATTGACGGCGCGACGTGCACACGGACGTGCGCTCTGCTGTGCGCATGCATGTAGACTTGAGCGTGTGCGCGGACCTCGACGCCTCGACGTGCGTGGTAACGCCAGTCACGGGCACTTGAGTGCGTGCGCACAGAAGTGCACTTCGAGTGTGGACGTGGGCTTCGATGTGTGCAGGAGCGTGCACTTAAGCGTTGGTCTAGACGTGCACTTGAGCGTTTGTTTAGACGTACACTTTAACGTGCGCTGGAGTGTGCGCTGTGACATGCGCATACAAGCGCTTCGATATGTGAGCAGGCATGCAATTCAACGTGCACTTTGACGTGCGCGAAACTTCGCTTTCTCGTGTGCGTAAGTGCGCTTTGACGTGTGCGGAAACCGAGAGTGGGAAGGCGCGCGGGGACGAGCGCACGAACGTGCACCCAGCCTATTGCAGCTGCCGCTAAGGTTGCTTACGGCAGCTGCTGCTGCGCGTTCTACTACACAAAGAGCAGCGAATGCGCTACAAAAGGCGTGCAGTTGCTTTGCGAAACGAGGGCCGCAATGGCCGACGATTTTTTTAGTGCATAAAGAAAGCTGGGACGATCTCCCCTCGCCACCACGAGTACAGCTGGGCCCGGGGGTTCTGTCGACATCGACAGAACAAATGAAGCCCTACACGTCGACGGAAAGGAGACGCAGGGAAGCGAAACGGCGGAGATGGACGCACCGGCGGCAGAAAGAGCAACCACGAAGCGCCCAGCCCTTGTCAGAACTTTTGAAGTCCTTCTCGCTATGTACATATTATACCAGAGGAATGCACAACCGAGCTTACCACAGATCACTTTTAATTGGCCAAGTTGAGAGTTATACGGTATGCTGGAATGGTACTTATTTTTTAGTAGTACAATATTACCTCCATGTGGTAGGGCCGCGCTTCACATACGTTACCCTCAACGGTTTGGGCCAGTAAAAGTCTGCTTTATGAAGCGTGTCCTGGGATTGCTTAAAAATGCGTCAGTTACTCTGGCGTTGGAGCTGTATAAAAGGCGTACTTTTGTGGGAGACTTCGTTTTCGACAGGTTGCCGTTCATTTAAACAGTACTTAAGGCGTACAAAGCATTTAGAAACGACTGAAATATAAACTTTGCGATGCGCAACTTTACACAAGGGCCTGCTTTTTCTCAGAGGCATGGAAGCGAGCCGCACAGAGAAATCAATCAATGGGGTGCAAGGTCACCTGGCCCTCATTATTAAGTGTGTTTCAAAGGCGAGTTTTATGACATCGATAACTGCGTATGTTGTACATTGTAAAACTTTGTATACACATGCCAGTTCCGTATTCAAATATATCCACATTATTTCAATCCGAGCACAATCTCCATTCCGATGTCTTCACACACATGATACGCTATAACACATGTTGTGTCTAGGAATATTCAGGTAGACACAACTGTCGGCTCGGCGCCACGTGCTGGCGGACGGGCAGAGGAAAGAGTAGACACTAGAAGGTACGAGCGACGAAGTGTCCAGATAATTCGATAGAAACGTCTACTCGGACCGAATCGATTCTACCACATTCGAGAACAATCTGAGAGGCAATAAATGCAGCTGACACAGAGAGTCAGCAAGCCACTCTACAGGTGACAGCAGGCGATCGTATTTTCATTCCTTACGTACTCGGCTAGTCTAAGTTCAATAGACTAAGTCCTCTGGTCAGAGTGTGTACAGTTCACGTACATATTAACACAATAATATGCTATTGAGATTTTTCCGTTAGAGCGAGACTCCCTAACGAAGTCACTTTTAGGCATGACCACTTTTTTATGTCCAAGATTAGATCCCGGACCTTGGCTTCGGGCCCTCCCTGCCGCAATTCTGTCCACTCTCGTTGCCACTCGGAAAGCATAGCTTCGCTTTCCGCCTCTTTTGAGCGCTGTGGTTTTTCCCACAATCTGCGCCTTCTTTAACTACAAGATCCCGCGGAGGAATGCCAACCAGGACTAGGGCAGCAGCCGTACTTACCGTACGGTATGCCTGGATGATCCTTAGCGCCGTCATTCGCTGGGTTTTCCTTAGCAGGTTTTTAAATCTCGCTGTGGCTGTTCTAGAATGACCCTGCATGGACGACCGTTGAACGCGTTTCTCCCGTCCAGGAAGATTTCAGCTATCAGCTGGCGCGTGCTTCTTGTTGAACTGTGTAACAGTTCTGCCTTCGCCACGACTCTGTGTATTGCTGTGTGGACGGATTTATTTTTTCTGAACCCATATTGGGTCGCTGACAATAGTCCGAAATCTTCAGCAAAATATCTGAGCCGTCGCTCAATAATTCTCTCGAAGCCTTTGGCAAGCGTGTTAATAAGACATATTGGCCTGTAGCTACCGTTAACTTTCAGGATCAGCACTAGCGCCGCAGCCCTCCACGGAGACGAGAGTTTCCCTCTCCGAAGTATCGCAGTGGCCACGCCAGCGACAACTGCAGGGAATTCTTTGAAAAGTACTCTGACGGCCTCCCCCGGGATGCCATCTGGTCCTGGGGACTTACCAGTCCTGATGCGATCAATCGCCTGATGGACTTCCTGCACCAGGACCGGTGGTACATCGTCCCCTCCTCGAGCTTCCATGAGTTCTTTTTGGCGGGTCTTGATTTCGTCGGCTTCAGCATTCTTGATTCTGAAGCATCACAACTTCGGATACCGCATTAAAGTCTCCCGTGAGAATACTTCTCTTGGGCGCCGTCGGTTCGCGGATGAAGGCGGTCAGTTTGTGAAGTATCATTTCAACTGCCGTGTTGTCGATGTTTGGGCTTATATAGCAGGAATAGATTCTGCCGACCCTAGCTACTTCGGCCCAAACGAAGCCGTTACCTTTCCCTTGTTTTGCTACGGCAATGGAGCGATCTGCAGTGATGCAGACGTCGACTTTATTGTAGACTATCTAGCCTGGTTTGCTCTGAGCTAGTCGTATATTGGGCTCGCTGATCAATGTCAACCTTGCCCCATACTTGCTCGCGATCTCCTCCACCATAGCATGCGATGGCCGACTGCGGTTGCAGTTGACCTGGATGAATTTCATGCTATTCATTTTGAGGTCTGGGGCGTGCTTCGGAATCGTGAAGCCGTCGTCGCTCACAATATACCTTCTCTTCTCCCTTCGCGGCCTAGATGGGTTCTCCGTCTGTTGGTGCTGAGTGACACTGACCGAAGGGGCAGTTTTCGCTGACGAAGCAGCGCTCGCTGGCTTCTTAATTGCCTGTACCATCTCTTTGAATTTTGGGCAGGCCATAGAGTTGGCTACGTGCCCTTCTTTCTTGCACGTGTAGCACTTGGCTGCGGAAGTGCAGTTTTTATAATGTAGCAGGACTCCCCGCATTTGTGGTACCGCCGACCGTCCACTTTCGCCTCTTTGCATGCCCTAGCCACGTGGCTGATCTTCTGGCAGGTAAAGCACGTTGCACTTTTACGATATACATGATGAGGACCGAGCTGGGCCAACCTAAGACAAACGAATGATGGATTTTGAACAAGAAAACAAGAAGTTATAGTGTCCACCACCCCCATGGCTGGGCGGCGACCGTTACGAGTTTGCTAGTATTTTGCTCAAACAACACACGTCCTCCGCCTGGCTCGCACCAACGACTACTGACTCAATTATTCTCATGCCTCCTTATAAACTCACAGATTGCCCGCGCATTTAGTGACTTCCCGCGTCTTCGCTAGTAGGGTGACGGCATCTTCTATTTGGCGCCATGTATTTAAATTGCTTTGGCATTGCCGCCAACCGACGCTGTCTATGCACGCGCTGCTTAACGGGCACTGTTATCCTATATTCTCCCCCCCTTCATAGGCTTGTTTTGAATTCTATCCCGTCTTTACTCACGCACTCCTGCAAATGGCTTGGTGCGCGTCTAACCTGCCGTGCACGTCCTTCACAGCGGTCCGCTGCCATCTGCATGTTCTTAATGTGGCGCACCCGGCGGCGGCTGGCCTCCGTATACTGACCCAGTCGCCGGGCACGACAGCACGAACCTGGTTCCGACTGCCGTTCTTCCGTCAGCGTACTCCTTCGGTTCGTCCACTCGCGCTCACTCATACTCATGTGCATCGTCTGCCGCCTCCAGGCATTCGCCGTTGGTCCAACGATCCCAGCGTGGCCGCTCCTCCACGCCGATCGCCTGCACATTCTGCCGCGTTCGTACACTTCCGGCCGAAATGGCCAAACTTGCCACACTTTCGGCTCCTCGCTTGTTCTGCCGGGCATATTTCGGCCCCGTACTCGTGCCGTGTCCATCCGCACGCCTGGCATCTATCCGTTCCGTATTCTAGCCCTGCCGCCAGCCTAGCTCCGCTTCGTTTCGCCGGCTCTCGTTCACCAACTCGTGTCGTTCTGCAATCCATCCTGGCATCCGTGACGCAGCTCTCCACGTGTAACGCGACCGTCAGGGCCTGTTCGACTGCTCCGTACTCGTGGCTTTTCCATCCGTACACCTGGCATCCACCCGCTCCGGGTTCTCCGCCTTTGTCCGCTTCATTCCGCCGGCCCTTGAGCTTTCCGCTACCCGTCACCTACCCGCATCGTCCGCAATCCACCGTTGTCGTCATCCCGTGATTCGCCTCGCCGTCTTCCTTCGGGTCCGAGCCTGTTGTCCACCATTTGGCGCCCTGTATTATTGTACAAGGGCGAGAATACGGAACGGATGGATGCCAGGCGTGCGGATGGATAAGGCACGAGTACGAGGCCGAAATGTGCCCGGTAAAACAAGTGGGGAGCCGAAAGTGTGGCAAGTTCGGCCATTTCGGCCGGAAGTGTACGAACGCGGCAGAATGTGCAGGCGATCGGCGCTGAAGGAACGGCCACGCTGGAATCGTTGGACCAACGGCGAATGCCTGTAGGCGGCGGACGATGCACATGAGTATGAGTGAGCGCGAGTGGACGAACCGAAGGAGTACGCAGCAGGTCCCTCCAGCAATGCTCGTTCCGCATACATCAATGAGCGCATCAGAGCCACCGTCACCTGATGGTCTGACCCTACCCATTTTGACCCCGGCCTGTCCAGGTCTTACGTGGCCACTGATTGCCTGAAGGACTTTGCTGAATGTTTGGCTATCTTTTCCTTGGCCTTCACCGTGACGATGCTGCGTTTCATGGCAGATTCTCCAGTTCTTAAAGCACTTCGCACTCTAGGTGGTTTAAGCCCCTTTTCGCATCGCGAGCTCTACCTCACAGCCGAATTTTTTGCAGCAGATTTACACAGCCCTTCGTATGTGGAGACCGTCCCAATTCTCTGAGATGTGGAGTCCCACAGAGTTTCCATTTGTGAGTCCAAACACCTCGAACACATCGAAGCCCTGACTGCTACGCAGTACTACCACTGTCCCTGCTGGCAAGTTTTGTGCAGACGTTGCCGATGGAAACTGTGCAGTCAGTTGCTTAAGGAGATTCTTATCGCTTTCCGAGTCTTGACTGATCTACATAGCTCGTGTGTTCCGGGTCCCGGCGATGCTCGTCTTTGCTAGCGTCGAGGAGGTGTCGAGGACCACCTCCTCTGGCCACTCTTTAGAGACGAGTGCCAACTGCAGCTCGGTTGTATGGGCTTGCTCCAAATTCTGGTTTATCTCCTTAACGATCTCTGCAGTCCGGATCTCCTCAAGCCTCTCCCTTGCCACTTCTCTGTTGCACTTAAGGCACAGCACAACCCCTGCGTCCTTAGTAGTGCCGGATATATTGGCTTCTCCAGCTGACTCTTAAGATCTTCGTGCTTCCTGAGGAGCTTCTTCTTCTTCTTTTTGTGCTTTTGAGCCTCCATGAGGTCGTTCAGTGAGCTTTTTTATGGTTGCTTGTTCTCTCGCCTCGGTTCTCCCGGCCTCTCGTATCATGTTTTGCATGTAGCACCAATGGACTACCACATCGAGCCGCAGAGCAGCGGACTTTGTGTTCGGGTAATTGTCCGTTAACAGCCCAAGGGTTTTGGCCGCGTGCTGGATCTTGCGAAATGTCTCATCGAAGTCCTTCGGCGGGTCATTTGTTTTGACGTTTAAGCCGGTTTTGCTCTTCTTGTCTGTCAGCCTGGCGAGTGAGGCCAGATGATCTGGCAGCTCCAGCTGCTTCGCAGAGTGATCTGGCAAGTCTGGCGAGCCGAGGCCCCGCTTCAACCCCCTGCCTGGTCTCTCACTGGTGTCGATGTGTTCATCGCGTTCATGTCCTCTTCGCCGTCTAGCGGGATGGCCGAGCTTGCCGTGACACTCAGTGTCCTGTTCTTGTCCACTGAGGACCTTGGGACTTCCTTCCTCGGCTCGAACGGGTTCGACATGGTCGAAGAGCGGCTCACCCGGTAGACGAGCTGTGTCTCCTCACCAAGTTTCACTGTAGGACCAGCTTTTCTTCGGATACTCCGGTTCTACATTTGAAAGCACCGCTCCCCGATAGCACCGGGTATGAAGATTTAGAACCAACTGTTTAACTTTTAAAAAAAAACATCAGGCAGTATTTCACAGGCTACATTAGTTCACAGAGTAAAATTTTAGTTATGTACGTTATTCATAATTCACTACCTATATTCACTGTGCGCTGCAATACTGCTAATAACGTGCGCTATAACGAATACACTATATACTATATGCCGCTGCACATGCATACACTGCACTCTATATACATATATACTGACTACAACTGAATACATATATACATGATATATAAATCGTTGGAGAGGCAGTTGGGATTCAAATTTGAATGCGCTACGAACAACGCGGAGCCTCCCGGCCGCAACGCGAGTGGTTTCGTTTTTGCTTCACTGTGCTGAAGAAATTTTATTTAGACTTCACAGCGGCTTATCTCCTCGCTCGTCCGTCGTACGGGCACATACAGTACGCCAAAATGGTCACGGTCAAGTTTCACACTTCACTATGGTATCTCACTCTCTGGGTTTACCTTCCTGCACTCACACGGGAAGCATGATGCCTCGGAGCTCTATACACACACGTCCGCACTCCTTGGCGCCAAACCAGCAAGGGATGCGTGTTACCTGGCGCAAAAGTTACTGCAAATACAGGTACATGGGATATGAAGAAAAAGAGTGCAACCCCATCTCGAACAAGGCCACTACTGACTGCAACGATAGCTTCGATGGCGTCTGCACTCCAACACTCGCAATCTCGAGGCTTGCCCGACCCTGTCCTTAATGTGCTCCTTAAAACATCGAACGCTGGTAGGTAGGACCACCTTTAAGTATTTGAGGCTATTTCCATACTCAAGGGTCGTTGGCCCTATACGAAGTGGGTCGGCTAGGGTCTCTCTCCGGCGGAATTTCATAGCTTCAGTTTTACCAAGGTTGATTGTTAGGCCGGTATCTGTACGTACGCGGAGAGTTTTGCTAATGTCTGTTGGACATGAAAACGACTTCTTCCGAAAATGACAAGGTCATCTGCATACTTCCTTTCGAGGCTGACTCTCAGCCAAGATTTAACGTCCATGGGGCTGCTTTTCACATTGCTTCATAGACGGACCCCCATAAATACAAATATGCAACGGTGGGGTTCGAACCCGCGCACCTATGTGTCTCCTCCGGTCGCAAGGCGCCGACGCATGCCACCACGCCACCGGGCTCGACTCATCTGCATACAACGACCTTGGATCTGCATACAGCAGGTCCTTGGACTCGAGATGGCAAGCCATTGTGTGGTCTCCGTGGGCGCGTAGCTACTTGACCGGGCTGTTACACACGAAAAAGCGGCTGCTTAAGGAAAACGTCGTGTTTTCAGTCGGCCGATAGGCATCGGCACAACTTTCCACGGCTTTTAGTGTTACATGGCTTTGCTTCTTTGCCAAAGATCAGTCGAGACAGCCAAAATAACAGGTAATAATGATGTCAGCATGAAAGCCTAGCCAGCAGGAAGCCAAAACAAGAGCACCTAGCATCCATGACCACACCTGTGAAAATTTGATTCGTGTCATAAGGTATTTCATGTTTACTTCTAATTATACGGATGACGACCTAACTATATTGTGGCATGCCGCCTCGTTAAAGATACAATAAAAGAGTTAGCTAGAGAATATCTACGTAAAAATATTGTGTACCCTAAATTCTCCTAATTATCGGAGGGGCATGGCCCTTGTTTTGAAGACATATCGCGCTGCGCTTATCCATCCGCTACCGCGGTCGTGACCCGTTTTCACCAGCGAGCATTCGACGCTGACTAATTTCGCTGAGTAAATGATGGCCACTAAAAAAAGCCTCTTGTACAACTCTAACTACGTATATAGTTTTTTCCAAAAATCACCCAACAAAATGTGGGGTATAATCGGAATTTCATTAATGGAACAAAGCGCGTAAATGACTTTACTTAGAGTGTGAGCAAAATTAACAAACGTGTTTTCATCAATCTCTTCATCCGTATTTCCGCTCCTTGTATCCTTCAAAAAAATGATTGTTAGCCCAATTTAACTAGAGCCTTAATTGTTGAACGAATTCTGGGAGACCTTATAAATGTATAGTAGGTTTCCTAATGCACGCCTAGTCTTAGCCTTCTCCCTTGTACCTGTCGGATAGACCGCTCTCCCTGCCCCTATTAGTTTGCTGATATGAACAACAATGCATGTCGGGTTCACGTAAACAACAACGCACGTCATAAACAAAGGCATGACTCGTAAACAGGACATGCAGCGTTGTTCCTGGTAACAAACAGACAGGGACAAATAGAGCCGTCTATCTACCGGTACGAGGAAGAAGTCTGAGACCGGGCGTACGTTAGGAAATCTAGGCAGGTGTATCAAACGTCAACTGTGTATGACGTGGGCCACGCTAGATCGTGAAAAAGGGCAAGTCGTTAATCGAGATAATATATTTTTTTCTTAAATGAGTTGATATATTTTTTTCTGGTTGTTCCGAAGGGCTATTGCCCATGTACGGTCGTTTCGTATGTCATGGGCGATAATTAGTCCACTCCGACATTCACCTTGTATAAGTTGGGTATATATTGATGAGCTGTAGGGACGGTTGGGTCAGCTGGATGACCTGATGGCGCTCTGCAAAGTCATCAACATCAGGCTGGCCGTCTCTTCAACTTCGGTAGCAACACGCGGTCCAGGTTGCTATCGGATTGCGAGTTTGTTAACAGATAAATGTTGGCTTACTTTAAAGATTTAGGTGCGTTTTACCGTGATATCTCGTACACGCAGCTCTATGTCCGGTCTATAGACACCGATGATGTCCACTTCAACCGCCGTGCAGCAATGCAGGCGGCCAGTCGTATGACTCATGCAGGCGGCCAGTCGCATCACCCATGCAGGCGGCCAGTCGTAGCACCCATGCAGGCGGCCAGTCGTATCACCCATGCAGGCGGCCAGTCGTATCACCCATGCAGGCGGCCAGTCGTATCACCCATGCAGGCGGCCAGTCGTATCACCCATGCAGGCGGCCAGGCGTAGCACTCATGCAGGCGGCCAGGCGTATGACCTATGCCGGCAGCATCAGCAACAACTTCGGTTCTTCCGTAATTTGGCACATTTGATGAAGTGATCTTTGTCTAGCTACTGGCTGGTAAAACGCTTAGTCGTAGTTTCAAGACAAAACAACTGTAACGCGGACCCGTGGCACCCGGCTTCTATTTGGTTTTAATGTACCGTCAATTCCGACTGCTATATAATAAACCACAGCTTGAGTTACTCCCGCGACCCCTAGGCGCCTAGAGTGAGCAAACGGTCTTCCGCACAGACCGGTGTCGACAACGACCACCGGCCGTCTCGACGTCGCACAGTTAGAACGGTTTTGGTTCGAGGTAGAACTGCGTCAGCAGGATTGCCATTCGCAACTCAAAAGCTTACATACTATGAGTCGAAGAGAATAGTCTTGCCTTGAGTAAAGATCAATATTTAGTTCGGAGTATTCTAATAGCTAGAAGTAGGGATACATTTTCCGCTATTCCATTGAAAAGAAAACGCTTATTATAATGAGCTCTACCTACGATCGTCTCTAGTCTGGCGAATGTAATTTGGAGATTTTGTATGTTTGTCGACAAGACGGAGTGGAGTTAGCCGGGAACTCTGGAAGAGATTTTTGCAGGTTTAGAAGTAAGTTGATGTTACAGCTTAGGTTATACATAGGATGGTACTTCGTCCTAAAAAGTCGTCGTTAGAAACTCGGCTTCGTGAAAATTGTTTATCTGGTATAGACAACAGCGAAATCCCTTGGAGCGGCTTTCCAACGTCACCTTTCGTTTATTGGCAAATCATGGTGCACTGGTTTTAACAATGGTTTAGTGATGGCTACCTATATTATTTACCTATTGTATGCACTTAAATACTAACGTATGTATTCACGTATTACGTTTGTAACCTGTGTTATTTTATTATAACAAATAGTGTTTCTGTTACTTAAGTGATTGCATCTGGTAATAATACGTGTGAAATTCGCACTGGTTCCATGGCCGCGTAGCCACTTGACCAATATGTTGTCCACGAAAATCTGCATCTTTCGTTGTTACTCTGGTCTTCCGAGCACAACGCTTTCGCAATGCGGGATTGCAACGCTCCGTCTTCTTGCCGATTCTCAGATGAAACAGCCATGAAAACAGGCCTTTCGACTTGTCCAGTAAACTCTTCTGATGTGGTTGCTGAGGCGTAGGGTGGACCTTGGAACACCCGAGGAAAAACATAAGTTCGTGCTAAAATTTAATAGACAATACAGTTTATTAGGCAGAGGCAGTATTCGTCATCGCTAATAAACGGTAAAGATGTCAGCGTGCATTGCTAGCCATCTGTAAAATTCGCTCATACATTTTTCGGAACAACAGCATCTAGTATCCGAGATCACACCAGTTATGAAACGTATCTTCGCTAGCTAGGACTTTTTATGCTTACCGTGTTTGGCGAATTATACGGGCCCTACCCTCAGCGTCTTGTTCTAGGCCCTCTCGTTAAACTAAAAAGTGAATCTGCTGGCAAATGTTTACGTGAAAAATTGCATACCCTAACTTCTCCACTTCGTCGGAGGGGCCTGACCTTGGCTTTGAAGGCATGCCCCGCCTACCCTTCGCGGCCGAAGTCGTGGATTGTATCCGCCAGCGGCATCTGACGCTGACGGATCTGACGAAGTTTCTGTTGGTAAAGATCCTCAGGGACGTCGAGCACTTCAATGGTTTGTTCCAATTCCGGTTTACTATGCATTGTAAACCGTCTGTGGCCCGTATACACGCCAGAGAGAATGTAAACGACTGTCCCAAGGTATATGGTGGCCACTCGGAACAAACCTTGAAGTGCATACGGTCTCGAGAAAAGGGCCAAATAGCTTATGAAATTACTTCCCGTTGCATTAGCGCCAGAATGTAGGCAAGAATAACGTAAATTTTGATCGAGTAGAACTGCATGGCTGCGGTGGTTGTGCAAAACAAGCATTAGATTCACTAAATATAGTACAAGAGAACGCGATCGATTTTGGATTTCAACTGCGTTCGACGGGACTCTTTATACGCGGAAAGGCTTAGGATACCAAGCATGATGCGCACACTAAATGAAGGAACCCGCTAACGTGGCAACAATAAGAACTGGCGAGTCATGGGAAAACGCGGTTGTGCGCTGCACGTGTGTACAGGCACCAACATGATGGTTAAGGATTAGAGAGCCATAAAAGCAGGAGCACGATGTACCTGAACGACCGAGATCGAGCGCACTGTCAGTCAGCCAGCTGCAGCTGTCATATACATCTGATGTGCTAATAGATTACGTGACACGAGTTGTACGTGTAGAGGCTGATGTGAAAGTAGCAAAGCTGACGTGCTCAAATCAGCCATATTACACTAGCTTTCACGTGCAAGTGAATGCTGACATATGACCCGCCTACACCCGTTTTCATCCTTTTCGCGGTCAGCTTAATCTATACCGAATCCGCGGCTCAAATGGACGCACCAGCATACAGCAACACTGATGAGCTTGCGCAAAGCCTGCGATCAAAACGTCTCGTATAGCATTTTGAGTCATTGAAATTGCTGTGTATAAGGTGTTGTCTCGCAGCAAGAGCTACTGAGTGGGTCCAACTATTATACGTTGCGGCCCGCTCTGTTGTGCTATATTTTCACTGAATAATACATATATATATATATATATATATATATATATATATATATATATATATATATATATATATATATAAACTGTTAGACGACGTGAAATGCTCGGTCACTGTACGCTGTATTTGTAGACTACAAGCCGGCGTTTCAAACTGCTTGCAAGAAGATCGTCATGGAGAAGCTAGTCGCTCCGGGCGTGGGCCCACGGGTTTTGCGAGACTGATACATATTTGGAAAGCAAACTCGGTCACCCTAGATTTAGGCATACCGATATTTCCTGCAAAGCAGCGCCTATCTTGAGAATGAAAGGGTTTGCTCGCTTCTATTCTCAGTCCTTCCTGTGTTCGCATAAGTTTTTATGAGGATTGCTTTGTGATATATATATATATATATATATAGTAGAGTGCTTATGGCTCTAGGAAGGTCTCTGATGATGCTGAAGACATACAGAGAGCACAACGGTTTAACGATTTACGTGTCGAAGACAAAGGTGTGTGTGAAGTTCAAATGGAAATAAGTTCGGCAGGCCCCTGAAAATACGTGATAGTCGTATATTAAGTGATGCTTCTGTAGAATTTTTTGTAGAGTTTACTTCTCTGGGTGTTAAGCTAGCGTCTATACAACATATCCTTCATATGTTCGGGATTAATGGAAACGAATGACTTTTTCGAGACTTAATGAACACATGTAATGTAATATATTAACAATACTGGAAGGTGCTGTATTATTCTTAAAACAAGAAAAATGTAATCGTTGAGGACTTGGAGAATGCACAAGACTCTGTACTGAAACAGAAAAACACAATATAGTCGGTACAGGTGCAGACCGCGACCAAAAGGGCAGTGTCAGCCGACACAGTACATACAGCTAAGGCTGGCTCACAAGAGTTAGGTTTGCAGACCGAAAACGATTGTACAGAAAAAAACAAATATAAGTTGGTATGATTCTAGCGCAGTTGGTGTTGTGTTGATCTTAACGTTGCAGCCGGTAATTGTAGTACACTCGGGAAACATCTTCAGCGTACTGAAAGTCGTACTTGAACTATCTCGTGCCTATGCAAGCATCGCACCTACCGGGTCTTTAGTGCAAACAGTAGAGCTGATGCAAAGTGGCGGTGATATAAATAGTAGTGAGAAAGCCATGCAATTAGCTATATATAGATCCGCAAATACAAAAAGAAATATGAAACAATAAAGGCACAACGTTTTTTAACCCATAATCTAAAGCGGTAAAATGTGTCATTTGCAGCTGCACAGACTTTAGCTCACACAAACTGTATTAGTTTGCACTAATGAGGAGCGCATTCAAAACTATTAAGCGGGAGAGAAAGACAGTGCTATGAGCAACATCAGTGAGTACACGTAATAGACATTCGTGCCAAAAAGCCTGGCTCCTCCTGTCAAATTGGCCAAAGCCAAACCCATTCATAAACGACAATAGGTAGGTCAATCATTTCAAGAATCTACTAGACAATGTCTTCACACTACCACGAAGTTCCCTTGAGTGGAGCGCTGAGAAGCTTACACAGGTTGAATGTCAGTGGGGTTCCAGTCTGAGCTCACCTATATTTGCGTCAAGATGACTTAAGCACCTTATTTGCCGTTTAAATCCTGCAGCGAATCAACTCCAATATAGTTGCCAGGGCTTGAATGCCATCCCCGCTCTAGTATGGAATAATATTAATGCAGCAGCTTAGCATCCTAGATACGGTGAAAGCAAAGTTCCTCAAAGTAGTTTTAGGCCTTTCCTGAACAACCTAACCCGATTAATCTAATGTCTGTTCTGTCTGCCATTCAAATTCCGCTAGTCCCCTTTCTGTCACACATCAGATATTACCATGAGGCATGTATTAACGTTGTACAATCCTCTCTACATTAGTACGATTAATTGGTGCATATATATATATATATATATATATATATATTAATGAATGCTCAAGATGCACTACTGAACTGCAATCGTTTATTTTTGAAACATGTTGTACTCGGTGTTGTAATAATAGTCTAGTGCTAATCCATGGATTTACGTATTATGTTTGTTACATATGTAATGTTGCTTGTTTATTTATTAACACCCGGGCTGGGTAAGTGTGTTTATGTTACATCACAGTTTTTTCGACACAACAATCGATCTAACGTTTTGCCAGTTCTGCGGCGTAGTATTTATCACATTTATTCCAGCATTCTTTGCATCGACATTCGTCTTGTGTTTCATGGAAGCGCTGCACGTTGCATAGAACGTAATGAAATCCGTGAGATGTTGCTTGTTTATTGTATATGTATATATGTCATGGTACCCAATATATGATAGGTTAGGGATAGCATGTATCGCTGTCGGCACAAACGTTTTTCTGGTTTTAATACGTAAAACTAGTTTGTCTTATACAAGACGTGTGCAGCAGCTACGTCTTGTTCGCGACGTATAAGGTGTGTCTCACGCGTTTTGCACACGCTCTCCTCACAATAGGTTCTCGTTCATGTCGTGACGGGCGAATACTAGTGGCCTGTCGTGTTCAGCTTGCATTCCTGCAATGTCATACTCGAGCGCCGAGTATGACGCTGGAGTGATCGGTTTCGGAACTTCAAAGAAGCATCTTGCAAGTGGGACTAGTTATAATAGATGATAGGGTTGAAAATAAAATGGCCGACATCGACCATCGTTTATGAAACGAAAGCAATGACGTGGAGAGCCTGCAGTTATGAGAACCGGCATGTAATCGCCAGATTTGCTGTTACCTATGTGATTGCATTTAATTTTAGTCACCGACGCCCTATGTCCCTATGTGTGAGCCGAAGGGACTCCGCGGTCGCGTAGCCACTTAACCAAATTGTTGTCCACGAAAAACCGAGTATTCGCAGGGAACGTCGTGTTCTTTAGTTGGCCGATAGTCATCGTCACAACTCTCCAGGGCAGTTTGTTCGGAGACATGAAGCTATGATCAGCATCTTTCGTTGTTGCTCTGGTCTTTCGAGCACAACGCTTTTGCAATGCGGGATCGCAGCGCTCCGCCTTCTTGCCGATTCTCAGACGAGGCAGCCATGAGAACAGGCCTTTCGGCTTGTCCAGTGAGCTCTTCTGATGTGGTTGCTGCGACGCAGGGTCAAGCCTGGACACCTGAAAACACACAAGTTCGTGCTACAATTGGATAGGCAATACTAGGCAATACAATAATAGGCAAAGTATTTGTCATTGCTAATAAACGGTAAAGATGTAAATATGCTGTAGTTTAGTGTGTAATTGCTCACACATGTGTGCCGAAACAAAAGGATTTGAGAGCTCACTAGTAGATAAACTTGTCTGCGTAAGGGTTATATATATTACAGAAGCATTTTATGTTTACTGTGTTAGTCAAATCATACAGAGTGTATCCTCATCTTAATATTTCTTGTTCTCTTGTTAAAAAAAGGGAGTCTGTTGGCAAATGTCTATATGAAAAATTACATACCCTGACTTTTCCAGTTCGTCGGAGGGGTCTGGCCTTGGTCCTCTGACGCTGACGGATCTCGCGAAGTTTCTGTTGGTACATGTCCTCAGGGACGTCCAGCACTTCAATTATTTGTTCAAACTCCGGCTTACTGTGCTTCGTGAACCGCCTATGGCCCGTATGCACGCCAGAGAGAATGTAAACGGCTGTTCCAAGGTAAAAGGCGGCCACTCGGAAGGCAGCTTCAAGTGCATACGGTCCCGAGAAAAATGGCCAAATGTATTGGCAAACCACTTCCCGTTGCATTAGCGCCAGAATGTACGCAAGAATAACGAAACTTTTGTTCGAATAGAACTGCATGGCTGCGGTGGCGTGTAAAACAAGCACTAGATTCACTAAAGATAGTACAAGAGAACGCGATCGATTTGGACTTCAACTGCGTTGGACGGGACTATTTATCTGCTCGTCGAGGATTCCGGTCATGATGCGTAGGTGCTTTGCGAAGACCACGAACGCTCTAGTGCCAACTCGGGGAGAGGAGGTGGCATGGCGGGAATTTCCATACGACGATGACCGAGGACCGAGTCTCCCGAAATACAACCTGTACAACGGATCAGCACAATGGCCCATATACGCACCACAGCAAAAGTCCTTTGGCTTTCCTTTGGCGTTTGGGACAACACGCCTTTATCTCCGCCTTAGAGAAGCATGACATGTGTGGTGGGGCGCAGTAGAACGCCCCCGCTCTACTAAGACATTCTCACCGCAGTGGACCAGACTGAAGCCAATGTAAGCCTGCTGAGTGCCTCTTGTGAAGATAGTAGCCATACTGGATTTAGGACCGCCGGGTGATTCGGCTGCTCACTTTAGAAGAGCTCGGTCACTTTCCGACCTCATGCGGCTAATCTACAATGCGTTCGCTGCGTTACAATCTTATCATCCGAATAATGAATTACGACCAAAGTACATAAATTGTTTACTTTGATTCGTACTACATAGGTATGGTAGTAGCACTAGCTAGCTATACTTAAATTAACACCATATGTATACTTACATGCTGGGCTGTCTTAATGTATCAATTTTGCTATGTTATATACTGTGCGGTACTATCATATGGTATCAGTGTGTTTGTTATGCTACACACTTCGTACCTATAGTGCCTATGGGACTAAATTAAACTTTGTATACTCCCTTTAGTCTCGTTACAAATCACACAAGCGGTTTTGCAGGTAGTCTGTCTGTAACCAGGTCGTGCCTGTTGGGGTTGTGAGTTGTGGCAGTGCAACAGTCACAAAACCTCTTCGCAATATTTGTACGACCATATGCGTTACGGATGGTCCGCTCTTCCACTGCCTACCTGGCGTATGAGGCGCCGTTTGAATCGCCAGTTGTAGCCGGAAACACCTGAATGCATCCACATACGGTCCCTCTGCCACGGAAACATTACACCAAAAAAAAAAATATATATATATATATAAATCGTTGCAGATAGGTTAGTGTTGTGACTGCATTATGATGGAATAATGGCGGCTTCCCTCGTGTTGTCTGATGATTCCCCGTTACCCGTTACAACCATGGTAAACATATAATATACCATCGACAGTTGATAGAGCAGATACTTGGAAGGAATAGCACCGACACAAGGCCGAAATGCTCGGCAAAGTTATTCAGAGTCACTACCTATAGTCTTACGACATGGTTTGCACTAATAAAAGCACATCCAACCGAAGTTGAACTATAGATGATTAGTTGATGTCCCGTTCCCCGCCCCCGATGTTGGATGTCCGCAGGTTCCAACAGGCCGGTTGTTTTGGCGCCATTTTTTTCGGCACCGATTAGCGTTGTACTATTCAGCGAGCTATTGTATCGGCTGTCTCTTTGGGGTTAACATAAATATTATGTATATATATTGATTCAGTATTAGTCTATTTATCATACCGTTTAAAAAAAACGAATATTATATAATATACAATCTATAATAATATAATACAAATAATATAATGTTATATATTATCATATAATATAGGAAGCAATATAATATTCTATCAGTCTTGGCTAAACAACGTGCACGTTGGGGGGGGGGGGGGGGGGCGGAGAGAGAAGCGCTTTTCATCTTCGGGTTAGATCGCGTGCGCGCTAGGAGGAAGAGAGTATGGAGGGAGAAGCACGTTTCATCTTCGATTTCGTTAGCGCCGCTACCGGGCAACATCAGCAGGTCCTACTTCATCAGTGGGCTTGTGAGCTGCTTGTGAATCTTTGCATTTCGGTGCGAGATGTGCCGGCGGCTCATAGGCCTAAGAGAAACTAGTACTTTAGAGTACTTTCTGAGTGTTACGAGGCGAGTTTTCGCGTTAGGCGATATGTGCTCACATGAGAGCTCCTAATATCTGAGTGTACAGAGAATATGCAAGCTTAGTAATGCGTACTTACTGAGCAAAGTGGACACGTTATGTGTTGTGTTATAGAAAATATTCAATGATTGCATAAGCTGTGTGGTAAACACGGCTAGCAACACGAAAAACATCACAGTACTCGTTGAGTATGTGTTGATGAAGTAAAACTGGTTGATCCTGCCAGTAGTCATATGCTTGTCTTAAAGATTAAGCCATGCATGTTTAAGTTCATACCTTTGAATGGTGAAACCGCGAATGGCTCATTAAATCAGTTATAATTTCATGGGATGTGTTTTGTTAATTGGATAACTGTGGTAATTCTAGAGCTAATACATGCATATACGTTCAACTTCGGTTGGATGTGCTTTTATTAGTGCAAACCATGTCGTAAGACTATAGGTGGTGACTCTGAATAACTTTGCCGAGCATTTCGGCCTTGTGTCGGTGCTATTCCTTCAAAGTATCTGCTCTATCAACTGTCGATGGTATATTATATGTTTACCATGGTTGTAACGGGTAACAGGGAATTAGGGTTCGATTCGAGAGAGGGAGCCTGAGAAACGGCTACCACATCTAAGGAAGGCAGCAGGCGCGCAAATTACCCAATCTCGGCTCGGGGAGGTAGTGACAAAAAATAAGAATGCGGGTCTTAAATGAGGCTTCGTAATTGGAATAAACACATTCTAAATCCTTTAACGAGGAACACAGTACAGGTAAGGCTGGCTCACAAGAGTTAGGTTTGCAAACCGAAAACGATTGTACAGAAGAAACATATATAAGTTGGTATGGTTCTAGCGCTGTTGGTGTTATGTTGTCCTTACCGTTGCAGCCGGTAATTGTAGTATACTTTATTCGGACAACATATTCAGCGTACCGAAAGTCGTACTTAAACTATCTTGCGCTCATGCAAGCATCGCACCTACCAGGTCTTTACTGCAAACAGTAGAGCTGATGCAAAGTGGCGGTGATATTAATAGTAGTGATGATCAATGAGACCTTCAGCAGAGCCCTCAGATCATGCGGTCGTCCGTGCATCCTCGAACCCCCGGGCCTCTGCGTGGAGGACGGCAGGCGTCCAGACGGGATGACACTTACACCATTCGAGCGAGGCAAAATGCTGGTTTGGGATGCAACCGTTACCGACTCCTTAGCACCTTCTATGGTCGGTGGCGGCGCATCCGAAGCCGGTTATGCAGCCCACCTTGCGGAGACCAGCAAGCTAAGAAAATACTCATCAATTGGGTATCCCCACGAATTCTGGCCACTTGCGTTTGAGACCATGGGTGGTCCTGGTGTTCGGACCAGACAGCTGATCCGCAAAGTCGGCACCTTGTTAAATCAGTCAACCGGTGATAACAGATCGTCGTCCTTTTTTAAACAACGTCTGGATCTCGACATACAACGTGGAAACGCGGCCTCCGTTCGGGGCACACTTCTGAAGTGGTCTCGGCCTAGCCTAGAAGAGGCGGACACGTGATAGTCACAATACATACCCGCTAGGCACACCGGCTTAGCTAATCTCTTGTAATATGTGTCCCACAACCATAATGTAATATACGAAAAATAAATATAAGGACAAGTTATAAGAACACATAGTAGTGATAAAGCCATACAATTAGCTATATCTAGATCCGCAAATACAAAAAGAAACATGAAACAATAAAGGCAGAAAGCTTTTTGTAACCAATAATGTAAAGCAGTAAAATGTGTCATTTGTAGCTGCACAGACTTCAGCTCCCATAAACTGCATTAATTTGCACAAATGAGGCGCGCATTCAAAACTATTAAGCAGGAGAGAAAAGCAGTACTATGAGCAACATCAGTGAGTACACGTAATAGACATTAGTGCCAAGAAAGCCTAGCTCCTCCTGTCAAATTGGCCAAAGCCAAACCCATTCATAAAAGACAATAGGTGGGTTAATCATTTCAAGAATCTACTATACAATGTCTTGACACCACCACGAAGTTCCACTTGAGTAGAGCGCTTAAAACCTTACACATGTTGATTGTCCGTGGGGTTCCAGTGGAGTTTTTGTCTGAGCTGACCTATCTTGCCGTCAAGATGACTTAAGCGGCATCTTATTTGCCGTTTTAATCCTGCAGCGAATCAACTCCAATATAGATGCCAGGGCTTGAATGCCATCCCCGCTCTAGTATGGAATAATATTAATGCAGCAGCTTAGCATCCTTGATACGGTGAAAGCAAAGTTCCCCAAAGTAGTTTTAGGCCTTTCCTGAACAACCTAAACTGATTAATCTAATGCCTGTTGTGTCTGCCATTCGAATTCCGCCATTCCCCTTTCTGTTACACATCAGATATTACCATGCAGTCAGCGCCGGCCCTTTGGCTTTTAATCTGACTACCCTGATACATATAACTTACAGGACAGACGCGCAAAGTGTCTTGGACTTATTGAAGTGCATTGTTATATATGCATGTACATCAAACCGAATGAGAATTAAGAAATATGAGTAATATCATTTCTAGCGATTGGCTCGTGCTTATTATACGCACGGTATAACGAAGTATTGTATTAACGTTGTACAATCCTGTCTACATTAGTACGATTATATATATATATATATATATATATATATATATATATATATATCTTAATGAATGCTCAAGATGTACTACTGAACTGCAATAGTTTATTTTTATATCATGTTGCACTCGGTGTTGTAACAATAATCTAATGCTAATCCATGTATTTGCGTATTATGTTTGTTATATATGTTATGCTGCTTGTTTATTTATTAACACCCGTGCTGGGTAAGTGTGTTTATGTTACATCACAGTTTTTTCGACACTATACTCGATCTAGCGTTTTACCAGTTCTGCTATGGACCAACCGCCGGACAAACCGCGGCGTAGTATTTTTCACATTTACTCCAGCATTCTTTGCATCAACATTCGTCTTGTGGTTCATGGAAGCCCTCCACGTTGCACAGAACGTAATGAAATCCGTGGGATATTGCTTGTTTATTGTACATGTATATATGCCATGGTACCCAATATATGATAGGTTAGGGATAGCATGTATCGCTGTCGGCACAAACGTTTTTCTGGTTTTAATACGTAGTACGCAAGTGGGACTATTTATAATAGATGATAGGGATGAAAATAAAATGGCCGACATCGACCATCGTTTATGAAACGAAAGCAATGACGTCGGATTTGTGGCGAGCCTGCAGTTATGAGAACCGGCATGTAATCGCCAGATTTGCTTTACATATGTGATTGCATCTAATTTTAGTCACCCTATGTCCCTATGTGTGAGCCTCGAAGGGACTCCGCGGTCGCGTAGCCACTTAACCAATTTGTTGTCCACGAAAAAGCGAGTATTTGCAGGGAACGTTGTGTTCTTTAGTTGGCCGATAGTCATCAGCGATTTCATCGATACGATGCCGGCATTGTTGATGAGGATCGAAACGCGGCCGACCTCGTTTCGTACTTTTTCGGCCATCGAGGTTACCGCGGCCGCACTCGAAACGTCACACTCGTAGGCGAATGCCGAACCTCCTTCATCTTGAACGAGTTGAGCCGTTTCTTGTGCGCCGTTCAGGTTCAAATCCCAGACGACGATTAGCGCTCCGCGGCGAGCCAGTTCGAGACAGAGCAGGCGACCGATCCCGCTGCCTCCGCAGGTGACGAGAGCCACATCGCCGCGGATATCCTTGAGGCGCCAGCGCTTGAACAGCTTGTCGAGCACAAAACTCGCGAACAGGTACCACATGAACGCGAGACAGCCGAGCACGAATCTGGACGCTGCCAGAACGATCCCAAAGTTCACATAGGCGCCAATCCAAGACGCCGACGCGGCAAAGCTCACCGACATCTTGGACTTCAGCGTCTCGACCCCCCTCGGGCCGAACGCCGGGGTCGTGCGACGGGGCGCTTCGTGGCACATCTTACTACGATGACTGCTCCAACTAATACGACTTCGACCACTACCACCACGATGACGGTCGTCACTGCCGTCGCGTGTGTTGAGAACTTTTTTTGGGTGTTCGGTCTGTATTGATGGTGCTCGGTCGAATCTTTCACCGTCGTCTCCTCACGCAAAGCTTCGTCGGCGTGCCGGGTCCTGCGATGACACTAAGAAGCTCGGTTCACTTCCATAGGTTCCAAAGCAGGAGTAAAGCAAGCACTAGATTTACTAAAGATAGTACAAGAGAACGCGATCGATTTTGGAGTTCAACTGCGTTGGACGGGACTATTTATCTGCTCGTCGAGGATTCCGGTCACGATGCGTAGGTGCTTTGCGAAGACCACGAACGCTCTAGTGCCAACTCGGGGAGAGGAGGTGGCATGGCGGGAATTTCCATACGACGATGACCGAGGACCGAGTCTCCAGAAATACAACCGGTACATACTCTGACTTTTCCAGTTCGTCGGAGGGGTCTGGCTTTGGTCCTCTGACGCTGACGGATCTTGCGAAGTTTCTGTTGGTACATGTCCTCAGGGACGTCCAGCACTTCAATTATTTGTTCAAACTCCGGCTTACTGTGCTTCGTGAACCGCTTATGGCCCGTATGCACGCCAGAGAGAATGTAAACGGCTGTTCCAAGGTAAAAGACGGCCACTCGGAAGGCAGCTTCAAGTGCATACGGTCCCGAGAAAAAGGGCCAAATGTGTTGGCAAACCACTTCCCGTTGCATTAGCGCTAGAATGTACGCAAGAATAACGTACATTTTGATCGAGTAGAACTGCATAGCTGCGGTGGCTGTGTAAAGCAAGCACTAGATTCACTAAAGATAGTACAAGAGAACGCGATCGATTTTGGAGTTCAACTGCGTTGGACGGGACTATTTATCTGCTCGTCGAGGATTCCGGTCACGATGCGTAGGTGCTTTGCGAAGACCACGAACGCTCTAGTGCCAACTCGGGGAGAGGAGGTGGCATAACGGGAATTTCCATACGACGATGACCGAGGACCGAGTCTCCAGAAATACAACCGGTACATACTCTGACTTTTCCAGTTCGTCGGAGGGGTCTGGCTTTGGTCCTCTGACGCTGACGGATCTTGCGAAGTTTCTGTTGGTACATGTCCTCAGGGACGTCCAGCACTTCAATTATTTGTTCAAACTCCGGCTTACTGTGCTTCGTGAACCGCCTATGGCCCGTATGCACGCCAGAGAGAATGTAAACGGCTGTTCCAAGGTAAGAGACGGTCACTCGGAAGGCAGCTTCAAGTGCATACGGTCCCGAGAAAAAGGGCCAAATGTGTTGGCAAACCACCTCCCGTTGCATTAGCGCTAGAGAATAACGTACATTTTGATCGAGTAGAAGTGCATAGCTGCGGTGGCTGTGTAAAGCAAGCACTAGATTCACTAAAGATAGTACAAGAGAACGCGATCGATTTTGGAGTTCAACTGCGTTGGGCGGGACTATTTATCTGCTCGTCGAGGATTCCGGTCATGATGCGTAGGTGCTTTGCGAAGACCACGAACGCTCTAGTGCCAACCCGGGAAGAGGAGGTGGCATGGCGGGAATTTCCATACGACGATGACCGAGGAGCGAGTCTCCCTAAATACAACCGGTACAACGGATCAGCACAATGGACCATATACGCACCACAGCAAATGTCCTTTGGCTTTCCTTCGGCGTTTAGGACAACACGCCTTTATCTCCGCCTTAGAGAAGCATGACATGTTTGGTGGGACGCAGTAGAAAGCCCCCGCTCTTCTAAGTCATTCTCACCGCAGTGGACCAGACTGAAGCCGATGTAAGCCTGCTGAGTGCCTCTTGTGAAGATAGTAGCCATACTGGAATTTAGGACCGCCGGGTGATTCGGCTGCTCACTCTAGAAGAGCTCGATCACTTTCCGACCTCATGCGGCTAATCTACAATGCGTTTGCTGCGTTACAATCTTACCATCTGAATAATGGATTACGACCAAAGTACATAAATTGTTTACTTTGATTCGTACTACATAGGTATGGTAGTAGCACTAGCTATCTATACTTAAATTAAAACCATATGTATACTTACATGCTGGGCTGTCCTAATGTATCAATTTTGCTATGTTATATACTGTGCGGTACCATCATATGATATCAGTGTGTTTGTTATGCTACACACTTCGTACCTATAGTGCCTATGGGACTAAATTAAAGTTTGTATACTCCCTTCAGTCTCGTTACAAATCACACAAGCGGTTTTGCAGGTAGTCTGTCTGTAACCAGGTCGTGCCTGTTGGGGTTGTGAGTTGTGGCAGTGCACAAAACCTCTTCGCAATATTTGTGCGACCATATGCGTTGCGGATGGTCCGCTCTTCCACTGCCTACCTGTCGTATGAGGCGCCGTTTGAATCGCCAGTTGTAGCCGGAAACACCTGAATGCATCCACATACGGTCCCTTTGCCACGGAAACATTACACAACATATATATATATATATATATATATATATATATATTCCGTCATCGTTGCAGATAGGTTAGTGTTGTGACTACATTATGATGGAATAATGGCGGCTTCCCTCGTGTTGTCAATGAGGTCGTAGAGGTCAGCGGGGTCCTTAGCTAAATGCGTAGTTAGAAATGTCATAGAAGTAGGAATTGTTCAGGGAAGAAAGCGAGGCCCTGTGATTACCTTAGATAGCAACCCCGCACTCCGAAAG
Organism: Dermanyssus gallinae; assembly: GCA_003439945.1. Taxonomy (NCBI): domain Eukaryota; kingdom Metazoa; phylum Arthropoda; class Arachnida; order Mesostigmata; family Dermanyssidae; genus Dermanyssus; species Dermanyssus gallinae. Next base: position 522,932 of record QVRM01006660.1, read on the forward strand.
CGTTGTTTCCGCAAGATGAGAACAACAACCAAACGTCGATGCAATCAGTTTTATGTATCCTAATTATCTGCCGTGGAAAGTTGTGCCGATGACTATCGGCCATTTAAAAAACACAACGTTTCCCGCGAATGCTCGTTTTTTGTGGACAACAGATTAGTTAAGTGACTACGCGGCCAGGGACTTCGATCGAGGTTCAGACGTTTTATCGGGTGCCGGTGATTACAATAATATTTAGCACTAAGATTACAACAATACTATTTGTAATAGGACAATAACATAGGTATGGTAGTAGTTTTATTAATTAGTGGTTGGTTCACATCATAGACATCGCATTTCCAGAGTTAAGACAGCGGAATTGCCCTTTTACAACGCTGAAGATTATATAGGTCACACGCGCAGCCACAAAGTTTACATATACACTCCGGGGACATCTTATGAAACTTTTCTCGCGCACAGATCTTCAGATGGAAGCGGTGGACGGCAAGCTGAACACGACAGGCCGCTAGTATTCGCCCATCACGACATCAACGAGAACCTATTGTGAGGAGAGCGTGTGCAAAACGCCTAAGACACACCTTATACGTCGCGAACAAGACGTAGCTGCTACATGCGGGTTATATAGCTTAAACCGAGCTAGATGGCTTAGTGGCAAAGCCTTTGCCTTGCATTCTAGAGGCCTGGACTCAAGACCCAAACCGGCCACTCTCATATGGATTTTACTACTTATACCCAAAGAAAAACTAATTCTACGTAAAAACGTTTGTGCCGACAGCAAAATATGCTATCCCTAACCTATCATGTATCGAACATGACGTATGTACATATACGATAAACAAACAACATAACATAGGTAACAAATATAATACGTAAATACATGGATTAGCACTAGACTATTATTGCAACAGCGAGTGCAACATGTTCCAAAAATAAACGATTGCAGTTCATTAAATATGTACATCTTGAGCATTCATTAATATATATATATATATATATATATATATTCACCAATTACCCGTACTAATGTAACAGGATTGTACAACGTTAATACAATACTTCGTTACAGCGTGCGTATGATGAGCATGAGCCAATCGCTAGAAATGATATTACCCATATTTATTAATTCTCATTCAGTGTGATGTACATGCATATATAACATTGGACTTTAATAAATCCAAGACACTTTGCGCGTCTGCCCTGGAAGTTATATGTATCAGGATAAAAGCCAAAGGGCCAAAGCTGATTGGCATGTCTCATGGTCTATCTACTGTGTAACAGAAACAGGAGTGGCGGAATTCGAATCGCAGGCAGGACAGGCATTAGATTAATCGGTCTAGGTTGTTCAGGAAAGGCCTAAAACTACTTTGAGGAACTTTGCTTTCACCGTATCTAGGATGCTAAGCTGCTGCATTGATATTATTTCATACTAGAGCGGGGATGGCATTCAAGCCCTGGCATCTATGTTGGAGTTGATCCGCTGCAGGAATTAAACGGCAAATAAGGTGCCGCTTAAGTCATCTTAACGGCAAGATAGGTGAGCTCAGACAAAAACTCTACTGGAACCCCACGGAGAATCAACCTGTGTCAACCTTTTAAGCGCTCTACTCAAGTGGAACTTCGTGGTAGTGTAAAGACACTGTCTAGTAGATTCTTGAAATGATTGACCCACCTATTGTCGTTTATGAATGGGTTTGGCTTTGGCCAATTCGACAGGAGGAGCCAGGCTTTCTTGGCACTAATGTATATTACGTGTACTCACTGATGTTGCTCATAGCACTGTTTTTCTCTTCCGCTTAATAGTTTTGAATGCGCACCTCATTAGTGCAAATTAATACAGTTTATGTAAGCTAAAGTCTGTGCAGCTACAAATGACACATTTCACCGCTTTACATTATAGGTTAAAAAACGTTGTGCCTTTATTTTTTCATGTTTCTTTTTGTATTTGCGGATCTCTATATAGCTAATTGTATGGCTTTCTCACTAGTATTCATATCACCGCCACTTTGCATCAGCTGTACTGTTGACACTAAAGACCCGGTAGGTGCGATGCTTGCATGGGCGCGAGTACGACTTTCATGTACGCTGAAGATGTTTTCCGAATGGAGTGTACTACAATTATCGGCTGCAACGTTAAGAACAACACAGCACCAACTGCGCTAGAATCATACCAACTTATATATGTTTCTTCTGTACAATCGTTTTCGGTCTGCAAACCTAACTCTTGTAAGCCAGCCTTACCTGTATGTACTGTGTTGGCTGACACTGTCCTTTAGGTCGCGGTCTGCATCTGTACCGACTATATTGTGTTTTTCTGTTTCAAAGTACAAAGTCTTGTGCATTCTCCAAGTCTTAAATTAAAACGATTAAATTTTTTTTTAAGAATAATACACCACCTTCCAGTATTGTTAATTATATTACATTACATGTGTCCATTAGGTCTCGAAAAAGACATTCGTTTCCATTAATCCCGAACATATGAAGGATATAATGTATAGACGCTAGCTTAACACCCAGAGAAGTAAACTCTGAAATTTTTTTTACAGAAGCATCACTTAATATACGACTATCACGTATTTTCAGGGGCCTGCCGAACTTCTTTCCATTTGAACTTCACAGCCTTTGTCTTCGACACGTAAATCATTAAACCGTTATGCTCTCTGTATGTCTCCAGCATCATCAGAGACTTTTTTAGATCCATAAACACTCTACTATATATATATATATATATATATATATCATCACGCCGCAGCATGTCCAGCAGTGCAATCAATAGCTGAACTCGCAAGCTGAGGGAAGATCCGGTGACGTAGAAAAAACACTGATTGAGACTGATGTACTTATTTAAAATTTACCCAACCTGGGTGTTAATAAACCATAATAATAATATATATATCACGAGGTAATCCTCATAAAGATAATAATACCGAGCAAGGTGGCTTAGTGGCAAAGCCTTTGCCTTGCATTCGGGAGGACCGGGTTCGAGACCCAGACCGGCCACTCTTAAATTGGTTTGCATGGTTTCCAATTTAGACAAGGTAAATGCCGGAGTGGAGTAAACTTAGCCATGACATGAAAAATCCGTACACGGGCAATTGCCTTACCGGAAATCTAAAAAAAAAAAAAATTAAAGATTTATGCGAACACAGGAAGGACCGAGAATCGGAGCGGGCAAAGACTTTCACTCTCAAGATAGCTGCTGCTTTGCAGGAAATATCGGTATGCCTTTGCTTTCCGACTATCTATCAGTCTCGCAAAACTCGTGGGCCCACGCCCGGAGCGACTACCTTCTCCATGACGATCTTCCTGCAAGCAGTTTGAAACGCCGCCTTGTAGTCTACAAATACAGCGTACAATGCTTGGTGCTCGAAGATGACCGAGTATTTCACGTCGTCTAAAAGTTTCGAACATCTCGCGAAAAGCCGGCGCACCAGGAGACATGATAAAATCGCATAGATGTAGTTTACCTTTGCAATGACTTGCCAAGATTATGGATAAAGCATTCTGATCAGGTTGCTGAAATGTCACCTGTTTCTAAGCACTTGTTTAATAGTGCCGTCCGAAGGAGGTATTGGAGAAGCGCCGCCTTTATATGTTTATTCCAGATGAGGTCGGGTCCGACGGCCTTTTTAATCTGCAATCTTTCAACCGCACTTTGAACTTTCATAAGAGATAATGGACCATCTATCTTTTGGGATACGTCCGTACTCGTCCTATAATTTACACGATATTGGAATTATCTTCTATCTGGCTTTGTAGACGCGTTGATTACATGTTGTTGGCGCAGACGGAGGAAACTGGACAATTAAAGAACATAAAGTTTTTTTCTAAAGAAGTAGTGAGCTCAACCCTAGCTCTTATAAACATGCGATTTTTACTTTTCTTGGCAAACGATATTTGCTTGAATTCTATCATTAAATAACATAAGCTCTCACACGATAGCAATATGAGTCAAACCACTCGAGTGACCGACTTCCATTCAGTGCACGCCTATACAATACATATAGACGAACATACAGGAAGAGATAGACAGCGCTCATGTCAACATGTCAAAGGGCAGACTTGGCGACATTTCCAGCAGGTGATTGGGTGCCACCTTTACACTATTTCACATTTACATTTCTTGCAGGTAGGCTATATATATATATATATATATATGTCAGTGAAAATATAGCACAAACAGAGCGGGCCGTAACGTATAATAGTTGGACCTACCACAGCGTTTCCAATGACTCAAAATTCCATACGAGACGTTTTGATCGCAGGCTTTGCGCAAGCTCATCAGTGTTGCTATATGTTGGGTCTGTGCCACGTGACTTTGGTGTGCTTGGCATCAAGCCATCTTCATTTAGGCGCCTTCGCCTTTCGTTTCTGCTGGTGCGTCCATTTGGGCCGCGGATTCGGTATAGATTAAGCTGGCCACGAAAAGGATGAAAGCGGGCGTGGGCAGACCATATGTCAGCATTCACTTGCACGTGAAAGCTGTTATAATATGGCTAGTTTAAGCACGTCAGCTTTGCTACTTTCACATCAGCCTCTATACGTACAACCCGTGTCACGTAATCTTTTAGCACATCAGATGTATATGACAGCTGCAGCCGGCTGACAAACTCGATCGTTCGATCTCGGTCGTTCAGGTACATCGTGCTCTTCTATGGCTCTCTAATCCTTAACCATCATGTTGGTGCATGTACACACGTGCAGCGCACAACCGCGTTTTCCCATGACTCGCCAGTTCTTATTGTTGCCACGTTGGCGGGTTCCTTCATTTAGTGTGCGCATCATGCTTGGTATCCTAAGCCTTTCCGCGTATAAATAGTCCCGTCGAACGCAATTGAAATCCAAAATCGATCGCGGTCTCTTGTACTATATATAGTGAATCTAGTGCTTGTTTTGCACCGCCACCGCAGCCATGCAGTTCTACTCGATCAAAATGTACGTTATTCTTGCCTACATTCTGGCGCTAATGCAACGGGAAGTAGTTTCAAAAGCTATTTGGCCCTTTTCTCGAGACCGTATGCACTTCAAGGTTTGTTCCGAGTGGCCACCATATACCTTGGAACAGTCGTTTACATTCTCTCTGGCGTGTATACGGGCCACAGGCGGTAAACCTGAATTTGAACAAATCATTGAAGTGCTCGACGTCCCTGAGGATCTATACCAACAGAAACTTCGTGAGATCCGTCAGCGTCAGATGCACGCTGATAGATACGATCCTCGACCACGGCCACAAAGGATAAGCGCGGCACCCACACAACCATCAACTTCAAAGCACTATCCACTCAAACACACGTGGTCATGGAAGCAGTGCCATGTGACCTGACAAACTAATGCTCGGTTTTTCTGTGTTCCTCTCTTCCAGCTTTTCGAGCAAAACGCTCGTCCGTCTGTATAGTTATTAGATGCAAACTTCATTTTGCGTGTCTCCCAAAACTCTCTTCATACTGTGAGTACAGCCCCACTAAGCTGTAGTCTGTCTAGGGCGAAATCTCCTGTAAGGGTTCGTTTGTATTAAACGCAGGCTACTGTGCCATGCAAAAATGCTGTTTACAAAAGTTTTTTTTTGCGGCGGCTTTTGCGTGAAAATTTGCGCCACTACGTGTTGGTATTACGAGCTTGTTAAAAATTATTACAGTTTTTACTCGTTCTGACAGATTTGATCAAATATTTTGGTATCGTTGTCTTCTAAAAGCTGTAAAATTGGATCACATTCGATCTCATTGGGGTCAATATCGCACCGGTATCCAAAGCGTTTTAAAAATCTGATGTGTATTGTAAAAATCCGTTTCTTGTCCTTCGCAAGTCCTGTGTTCCAAACATAAGACGCGTACAGCATCACTGGTAACAAATACTGTTTGTTGAGACTGACGTAGAGCCTAGCGTCAGACAGTACAAACGTCCGCATATCTAGTTAACTTTTCTTATAATTCTTACTTTTCTTTCTCAGTTATATGTGCGCTTTATTTTAAACTAGTACAAGTCAGTACATCCAAGTCTTTCATAGTAGTTGTAGCTTGTAGATGCTCATCGCCAAAGGTGTAGGAGTATCTAGAATTCGATTTGCCAAAATGTAGAATAGCGCACTTTTGTACGACAATTTAAGATCAAGTTTACAAGACCATTCAAAGAAGTTGCCTAATACTGTTTTAAGGCCGCAGCCTTAACATCATCATCAACAATACTTGAGTTAATCAGTATACAAATTTATGTACATACGCGGCCCAAGTATGGTGCCCTGTGGACAGCCAGAAGTGGCTCGAGCACAGGGTGATAGGCGGTCGTTGATACAGACTCGGAAAGTTTTGCCACGTAGGAATGTAGCTATCCACTCGACTATTTTTTTTCTCAACACCATAACTCCGGATGGTCTGCAGAAGTTTATTAAATGAGGCAGTTTCAAATGCCAACTTAATATCAAAATAAATACAATCGAATGCCTTGCTGTCATAGAGCATCAAAGCCCAATCATCATTTGTTTGTGGAATAGTTCAAGCGTGAAGGCAGTAGATGCGTTTTGGGGTAGATCTAACACGACCTTGATATTGAAATATAGCTTATTGTGCGAAAAGGTGCTATTGCTGGCAGGACGTATCGTACAATAGGGACAATTTGAGCGTGAATATATTTAGCGCTGTCTATATCTCGAAGTTTACCGCAAACGATCAAAGTTTTTAGCTCTAGAGCCAACTCGGGGAGATCAAAGTTGTTAGCTCTAGAGCCAACTCGGAGAGCCAACTCGGGATGGCTTGGCGGGAATTTCCATACGGCGATGACCGAGTCGCCCGAGATACGACCGGTACAACGGATCACCACAATGGCCCATAAACGCACCATAGCAAACATTCTTTGGCTTTCCTTCTGCGTTTGGGGCAACACACCTTCATCTCTGCTTTGGAGAAGCATAACTTGAGTGGTGGGACGCAGTGGAACGCCCCCGCTCTACTAAGTCATTCTCAACGCAGTGGACCAGATTGAAGCCGATGTGAGCCTGCTGAGTGCCTCTTGTGAAGGTAGTAGTCATACTGGAATGTAGTACCGCCGGATGATTCGGCTGCTCACTCTAGAAGAGTTCGATCACTTTCTGACCTCATGCGGCTAATCTACAATGCGTTCGCTGCGTTACAATCTTATCATTTGAATGATGGATTACGACCAAAGTACATAAAATGTGTACTTTGATTTGTACTATTGCACTAGCTCTCTATACTAGATTAACACCGTATGTACACGTGCATGTTGGGCTGTCTTAATGTATCGATTTTGCTATGCTAGATACTATGCGGTACTATCAATGTGTTTGTTATGCTACACACTTTGTACCTACAATGCCTATGGGACTAAACTAAAGTTTGTATACTCCCTTCAGTCTCGTTACAAACCACACAAGCGGTTTGCAGGTAGTCTGTCTGTAACCTGTTGGGGTTGTGAGTTGTGGTAGTGCAACAGTCACAAAACCTCTCAAGACCTCTCCGCAATAAATGTACGACCATATGCGTGTCGGATAGTCCGCTCTTCCACTGCCTACCAGGCGTATGAGGCGCCGTTTGAATCGCCAGTTGTAGCCGGAAACATCTGAATGTATTCGCATATGGTTCTCCTAGCACGGAGACATTACACACTGAATCTATATTTATATATATATATATATATATATATATATATATATATATATATATATATATATATATATATATATATATACATATATATATGTTTGTAGACCCGGGTGGAATATAATTTAGTCTTTTAGCACAGCTGTTAGCTTCCGTCGTCGTTGCAGATAGGTTAGTGTTGTGACTGCATTATGATGTAATAATGGTGGCTTCCCTTGTGTTGTCAATGAGGTCGTGGAAATCAGCGGGGTCTTTAGCTAAATTTGTAGTTAGAAATTTTATAGAAGTAGGACATGTTCACAAACTGTTGAAGTTCTTTTCGTTATGCACGTATTGACCAGAGGAATGTATAACATATATAAATGTAGCTTACCACAGACCAGTCTTAATTGCCCAAGTTGAGAGTTATACAATATGCTGGAATGGTACTTATTTTTTTGCAGTACAATATTGCCTCCTTGTGGTAGAGCCGCACTTCACATTCGTTACCCTTAACGGTTTGGAGCAAGTAAAGGCCTGAATTACGAAGCGTATCCTGGGATTGCCAAAAATGCGTCCACAAATGGGGGTGCGTCTATGAAGCAATGCGACGAGCAGTTCCGTGGACGTTAAATCTTGGCTGAGGGTCAGCCCGAGAACTTTACATTAGGTTGCGGTTCATTGAAACGGTACTTAAAGCGCACAAAGCATTTAAAAAATACTGAAATATAAACTTTGCAAAGCGCAATTTTACACAAGGTCCTGCTTTTTTCAGAGGCGTGGAAGCGAGCCGCCCAGAGAAAGCAAGATTACCTGGCATGGCTCTCACTATTACGTGTGCTTGAAAGGCGACTTTTATGAAATCGATAACTGCGTATATAACCTCTGTGAAGAATGCAACATTCATTGCTAGCACACAAGTTAATACTCAGCGATTGGCATATGTTTAGTATGCGCATGCATTGTTTAAATATTATATTTACTTTGCACAATCTTGCGTGTTACAACAGTAATTCGTGAATAAATATAATTCCAATATATCGTCAATATTTATATGTATATGACGTTTATTATCACCTTTGTTAGGTACATTGTAAAACTTGTGTTTGTATACACATGCCAGTTCCGTATTCAAATATATCCACATGATTCCAATCCGAGGACAATCTTGTAGTGTCCACCACCCCCACGACTGGCCGGCGACCGTTACGAGTTCGCCATTCTCTCGCTCAAACGACACACGTCCTCTGCCTGGCTCGCACCAACGACTACTAACTCATTTATTCTCATGCCTCCTTATATACTCACAGATTGCCCGCGCATTTAGTGACTTGCCGCGTCTTCGCTAGTAGGGTGGCGGCATCTTCTATTTAGCGCCATATAGTTAGCTTGCTTCAGCGTTGCCGCCAACAGACGATATATATACCCGCGCCGCTTAACGGACGCTGCTATCCTACAAATCTCTCTTCCGATGCCCTCATGACATAATAATACGCCTTTGGAACCCCTTTGTTAGAGCGAGACTCCCTAACAAATTACTGCTAGGCATGACGCTACGTGGTACCTGGAGCAAAACTTTCCGCACCTACTGCAAATACAAGCATCACATGGGACATAAAAACCTAATGTTCTGCAGAGAATGTGGTGTTATCCTTGAACTGCAAAACGTACTACTTTCTGCCTAATGAACCTGTAAAGTCCCTCCCATGCGTCGTTGGTCATTGCTCCAATAAGCTTTTTTTCTCACCCAGCGGAAGGGTGTTAGCCCGCTGAGACCCATACCCACTAAACACACCTTCCCTTTAAGCTTCACTCTCTGATGGCCCAGAGCTCCATAGAACAGTACTATGGGCCATTCTCCAATAAACTAATGAGCTCTAAGTAAGTTGGAGTATGGCGGCGTGGTCTAAAGGACTAGTGCGCTAGTCATGGTTGTCATCTACCGGGGTGTCGCCGGTTTGATCCCTGTTGTTGATCGAATTGAGCAATGCTCATTGAGAATAGATGATAAACCATACTGCTGAGAGTCAGCGGCCATGCTGCCACAAGGTCTATTGGGAAAACCCTAGATATCTTAACATATCCGGCCCTCGGTGCATTGAAGATATACCCCAGGCTTAGTTCCAAGCCCGTAGGGGACGGAGGTATATTTTAGAATCAAAAACAACCTCCTTGAAAATGTTTTTAATTCTAAGTAAGCTGGAGTAGTCGGAAGGTCAAAACGTCGTTTAAGAATTACTATAAATAGTGGCATGCCACCTAGGAGGTAAACTAATTTGTGTTGAGCGGTGCAGCCCCATGACACGTTTGAGAAATGCTGGCTTTATACGGTCGAGCATCCCAAGTTGCGACGCAGAAAGGTACTCCCAGATTACTTGAATTCCGTATGCAGCAACAGGTGCAACCTTCATATTGAATAAGGCCATTGCTGACTGCAACGATAGCTTCGATGGTGTTTGCACTCCAACACTCGCAATCAAGGCTTGCCCGATTCTGTCCTGAATGTTTTCCTTAAAGCATCGGCCGTTGGTAGGTAGTACCACCCCCCAGTTCTTGAAGCTATCATATACTTAAGGGTTATTGGCCTTATACGAAGTGGGTCATATTCGGATAGTCTCCCTCTTCCGCGGACTTTCATAGTTTCGTACGCGGAAAGTCTTGCTAATGCCTGTTGAACATGGAAACGACTTCGTCCGAAAATGACAAGGTCATCTGCATACAGCAATGTTTTGACGTGAAAAGTAGATCCTTGGACTCGAGCTTAATCACCGACGCCCTATGTCCCTATGTGTGAGCCTCGAAGGGACTCCGCGGTCGCGTAGCCACTGAACCAATTTGTCGTCCACGAAAAATCGAGTATTCGCAGGGAACATTGTGTTTTTTAGTTGGCCGATAGCCATCGTCACAACTCTCCAGGGCAGTTTGTTCGGAGACATGAAGCTTTGACCTGCATCTTTCGTTCTTGCTCTGGTCTTCCGAGCACAACGCTTTCGCAATGCGGGATCGCAGCGCTCCGCCTTCTTGCCGATTTTAAGTCGAGGCAGCCATGAGAACAGGCCTTTCGGCTTGTCCAGTGAGCTCTTCTGATGTGGTTGCTGTGCCGCAGGGTGAAGCTTGGACACCTGAAAAAACACAAGTTCGTGCTACAATTGGATAGGCAATACAATATAATAGGCAAAGGCAGTATATGCCATTGCTAATAAACGGTAAAGATGTAAGGATGCACGGCTAGCCGGCAGGAAGTTTCGCTCACGCATGTTTCCGAAACAAAATGATTTGAAAGCTCATATATTACAGAAGCATTTTATGTTTACTGTGTTAGTTAACTCATACAGAGTGTATCCTCATCTTAATATTTCTTGTTCTCTTGGTAAAAAAGGGAGTCTGTTGGCAAATGTCTATATGAAAAATTATATACCCTGACTTTTCCAGTTCGTAGGAGGTGTCTGGCCTTGGTCCTCTGACGCTGACGGATCTCGCGAAGTTTCTGTTGGTACATGTCCTCAGGGACGTCCAGCACTTCAATTATTTGTTCAAACCCCGGCTTACTGTGCACCGTGAACCGCCTGTGGCCCGTATGCACGCCAGAGAGAATGTAAACGGCTGTTCCAAGGTAAAAGGCGGCCACTCGGAAGGCAGCTTCAAGTGCATACGGTCCCGAGAAAAAGAGCCAAATGTGTTGGCAAACCACTTCCCGTTGCATTAGCGCCAGAATGTACGCAAGAATAACGTACATTTTGATCGAGTAGAGCTGCATAGCTGCGGTGGCTGTGTAAAGCAAACACTAGATTCACTAAAGATAGTACAAGAGAACGCGATCGATTTTGGAGATCAACTGCGTTGAACAGGACATTTAACTGCTCGTCGAGGATTCCGGTCATGATGCGGAGGTGCTTCGCGAAGACCACGAACGCTCTAGTGCCAACTCGGGGAGAGGAGGTGGCATGGCGGGAATTTCCATACGACGATGACCGAGGACCGAGTCTCCCGAAATACAACCGGTACAACGGATCAGTACAATGGCCCATATACGCACCACAGCAAATGTCCTTTGGCTTTCTTTCCGCGTTTGGGACAACACACCTTCATCTACGTCTTGGAGAAGCATGACTTGCGTGGTGGGACGCAGTGGAACGCCCCCGCTCTACTAAATCATTCTCACCGCAGTGGACCAGACTGAAGCCGATGTGAGCCTGCTGAGTGCCTCTTGTGAAGATAGTAGCCATACTGGAATTTAGGAATGGAACTTCCCGCCTACATACGCGACCATACGACGATGATTGAGGGCCGAGTCACCGAGATACAATCGGTAGGATCAGCACAATGGCCCATACGCGCACCACAGCAAATGTTCTTTGGCTGTCTTTCCGCATTTGGGGCAACACATCTTTATATCCGCCTTGGAAAAGCGTGAATTGCGCAGTGAGACGCAGTGGAGTCATGCTGCTAAGTCATTCTCACCGCAGAGGACCATAGTGAAGCCAACTGATCCTGCCGAGTGTCTCTCGTGAAAATGGCAGCCTTACAGGAATTTAGGACCGCAAGTTTTTTTGGCTGCTCGCTTTAGAGAAGTTCGAACACTTTCCGACCTTTAGGGGCTAGTCCACACTGCGTTTGCTGCGTTAGAATCTTATCATTCAAATAATGGATTACGGTCTTTTCACTAGATATGTATGCTTAGATGAACATCATATGTACACTCACGTGTAGGGCTATTCTATTGTATCTATTTTCTACATGTTTACATATTCATTTCGCAAAATCTTGGTAGCAGGATACATTGAATGGTATACGAAATCTACACTAATCGTATATTTTGTGTACGTGATTGTAGCGACGTTATATACAGTGCATACAAGTGTCTGGTATCTCATCTTAATATTTCTTGTTAAAAAAAGGGAGTCTGTTGGCAAATCTTTTTATATGAATAATTACATACCCTGTCTTTTCCAGTCCGTCGGAGGGGTCTGGCCTTGGCTTTGAAGGCATGCTGCGCCACGCTTATCCTTTGACGCTAACGGATCTCGCAATGCTTCTGTTGGTACATGTCCTCAGGGACGTCTAGCACATCAATTATTTGTTCAAACTCCGGCTTACTGTGCATTGTGAACCGCCTGTGGCCCGTATGCACGCCAGAGAAAATGTAAACGGCTGTTGTAAGGTAAAAGGTGGCCACTCGGAAGAAATCTTCAAGTGCATACGGTCCCGAGAAAAAGGGCCACATGTGTTGGCAAACCACTTCCGTTGAATTAGCGCCAGAACGTACGCAAGATTAACGAAACTCTTGTTCGAGTAGAACTGCATGGCTGCGGTGGCTGTGTAAAACAAGCATTACAATCACTTAAGATAGTAAACCATTTAAACAGTCATCACAACACCAGCAGCATACACACTAGCAATGCCAGCCTCATCAGAAAAGTGATAATATGCATGCACTCTCCGTTTCAATTCGACCAGCCAACACAGTGACGTGCGCACATCGAATGGAGGAGCCCGACAACGTGGCAACAACACGAACTAGCAAGTCATGGAAAAACGCGGTTGTGCGCTGCACGTATGTACAGGCACCAACAAGATGGTTAGGGATTAGAGAGCCATAGAAGAGCACGATGTACCTGAACGACCGAGAACGGAATCACTGTTTGTCAGCCGGCTGCAGCTGTCATATGCATCTACTGTGCTAACAGATTACGTGACACCAGTTGTACACATAGAGCGTGATGTGAAAGTAGCAAAGCTGACGTGCTTAAACCAGCCATATTAAAATAGCCTTCACGTGCACGTGAATGCTGAGATAGAGCCCGCCGACATCCGCCTTCATTCTTTCCGTGGTCAGCTTAATCCGTACCGAATCCACGGCTAAATTGAACGCACCAACAGAGGCGAAGAGCGAAGCCTCCCAAATAAAAATAGCTCGATGTCAAGTATACCAAAATGACGTGACGCCAACCCAACATATAGCAACACTGATGAGCTTGCGCGAAGCCTGCGATCAAAACGTCTCGTGTGAAATTTTGAGTCATTGGGATCGTTGTGCATAAGGTGTTATCTTGCAGCAAGAACTACTAAGTGGGCCTAACTATTATTCGTTACGGTCCTGTCGTGCTATACTTTCACTGACCAGTATATATATATATATATATATATATCAGTCTTTACCTGAAATAAATGTAATGCGCGTAAAGAAATGTAAATGCGTAAGAAGCGTAAAGGTGGCACGCCAACATTTAATCAACGCGCTTACAAAGCCAGATAGTACACCCCAGATAATACCAATATCGTGTAAAATATCACACGAACCCGGACGTATCCCATAAGATAGATGGTCCATTACCTCTTACCATTGAAAGATTGCAGAGTAAAAAGGCCTTCGAACCCGACCTCGTCCAGAATGAACATATAAAGGCGGCGGTTCTCCTAGACTACAAGGCGGCGTTTCAAACTACTTGCAGGAAGATCTTCATGGAGTCGCTCCGGGCGTGGGCCCATGAGTTTTGCGAGTTCTGATAGCTATTCTGAAAGCAAACTCAGTCACCCTAGATTTAAGAATACCGATATACCCTGCAAAACACCGGCTATCCCTAGAGCGAAAGTTTTTGCCCACTCCTATTCTCAGTCCTTCCTGTGTTTGCATAACTCTTTATGAGGATGATTTTGTGATATATATATATATATATATAGTGTCCATAGATCTAAAAAGGTCTCTGATGATGCTGGAGACATACATAGAGGATAACGGTTTAACGATTTACGTGTCGAAGACAAAGGTTGTGAAGTTCAGATGGGGAGAAGTTCGGAGGGCTCTTGAAAAGAAGTGATAGTCGTATATTAAGTGGTGCATCTGTAGATTTTCTCTTAGAGCTTACTTCTCTGTGTGCTAGCCTCTGTACAATTTTTTTTTATATGTTTGGAATTCATCATCCATCGCATGTGTCGGGAGTAGGTCGCACTCGCACCGACTCCTCAGAAAATAAGTGAAATGATCAAGTCTAGACCCCGTAGTAAGAAAAACTTACCGTCAAAATGGTTCTGGTGTGTGAACTGTGCTGTGAGAAAACTAGCATCCAGAACAAAGTCCTGGTCTACAAGATCTGTAAGACCATTGTGCATCCTGCATGCTGGGGACAGATGGAGGAGGCCCAACTACTACCTCCTGGTAAGTGGATCTGTGAAATCTGTCTAGGCACGGCTAAATCGCCTGCCCAACAGGCTACGTCCAGTGCACTTACGACAATTCAAAACTAATAGACTCAAATCAACGACACGATCACTGCTATGCCAAAAATGCAGCAAGAAATGTTGGTGCTGAACCAAAAACTGACGGCAATAGCCAAAAAGATCGCGCGCATTGATACTATTCAAAACGATGTGCAGCTCCTGCAGCAAAGAATGAAAAAAGTGGAGTTGGCCAGCACCTCGACCCCAACACTAGACGACACAAGCAATGCAAGATCACTTAGGCTAGAGCAAGGACAGTTGATGTGCGATTTTGTATTGCTCAACGTCCCTGGACCAGCCAAAGGGCCGTCAACAACCACCGTGCAGTTAGTTAATCAGCTGATTGCTGCGGCTGGTCTGGACAACATAAATATAAAGAAAGCTAGACGTAAATTCTACACAAAGCCAAATAGCGCCATAATCGTCACAGCTGATATCGAAGAAAACGCGCGGAGAGCAATAATTCGCATCGACGACAGGAACAGGCCGCTTACAACTCAGCAGGTCTTCCCAAACAAGAGCACCATCAGGCAACAGTAACAACAATCACACCATCACAGCTGCCACTCACCTGGCGCCAAAATTGTACCAACTTAGAAAAGCATGTAATTACCTAAAAAATCATACGATATCACATTTCAAACTAATATTCACAATTGTACGGTATATTTGAAATATAAGGGAGGGGAGGAAAAACGAATTAGAAACATTAACGAAATAGAAACATTTAAACGAGAAACATTAAGTCCGGCCGTCAAAATGAAATGAAAAAAAACGATTCTAGGAAACTTCACCAACCAAGCAAGCAGACAATGCTGAGGCGAAGATTCAGCATTTATTTCACTACAAAATTGATAGACAGTTGATTCAATTTTCACAAGGTGTCACAATGTGACTTTTTGGTCGGACAATATGTATTTAACTTTGGATGATAAGGACGTTCCGAAAATTTCTGGGCACACAAGTATATGATAGCGTCGAATATCAAGCTCTCCGCAAAACCTACAAACACATTCTTTAATATTAAAACAGCTTGGCTTTATGCATATGTAATGGTGGTACCCGTGCCAGGTTATTCGGCAGATTTGCGTGCGGTTTCTTTGCATGGCTCCTTTCCATCTACGTAAACAAAAGGCCGGGTCATCAGTATAAGTCTCAGCGACAAATTGAAATTTTCTGTTCTCTCTGTAGGCTCGATACGAGTCTAGAATATGCGTTGTAAATGGCGTGTTACTAAGTGCTAGGTTTTCAATAAGTGTTCTCTCTCCGCACATCTCTAAGGCAAGTGTTGCCGACGCGCACTTTGGAAGCCGCAAAACACGCTTAACATATCTGGCCTTTAGCTTGTTTAGACTTTTAAATGGCTAAGGGTCAGGTATGGTGCAATTGTAGAAAGGCAGTTTGTTGCTATAGGAAATGTGCTCCTCTAAAGCTTATGCTGTCAGGCGTAAACATTGAGCTAAAGGACACGGCAAGATACCTAGGCATACACTTAGACCGAGGATTGCGAGGAACTCCTCATGTAAGGATTGCGGCTGGGAAGGCGCAAAAGGCGGCTAATGACATCGCCCGTCTATTGCCCAACACGTGCTGCCCGAGAGATAGCGTCCGGAGACTTCTGATGTCCGTATCTGAGTCGATCCTCCTTTTTGGCTCGCCCGTTTGGATGTCGCCTACAATGGACACAGGCGCTACTAAAAAGATCCTGAGAAAGGTCCAGCGGATCGGAGCCCTACGTATCATTCGGGGGTATCGCACCATCAGCACGGCGGCCTCGCTCGTGCTGGCGGAGACAGTGCCCTGGGACCTAAAGGCAGCCGAACGTCGGCGCCTGTGGGTTAACCCAGATAGGGAGCTCGTACAAGAACGCGAGGTGACACTCGATCGGTGGCAGAAGGAGTGGGATAGCATCCCAAACGGGCAACCAGGGGCGCTCGTAAGGAACCTCATTCCGAACATCCGCCAATGGATGAATCGTCCCGGGGGCCATCTCACATACCACCTGACCCAAGTCCTCACGGGTCACGGCGATTTCCAGGTGTATTTAAATCGGATAGGGAAGGCTGAGACAACGCAATGCTTGTACTGTGACGAGGTGGACACTCCGGAACATACAGTATTGCGATGCGCCGCATGGACCGAGACCAGACGCGGCCTGCCCAGAAAGAACACGCTGGGAGAGCTAGTCACATACATGCTTACGTCGGCCAAAAACTGGGACGCGGCTGCAAAGCCTATTCAACGGATCATGAAAGCAAAGGAAGAGACAGGAGGAAGGAAAATGATGGAAAGCGTCCGAGAGTTGGTGCCAAGGCGCGACTCGACAAGCAGGACCTAAAGATTTAAAATTTCCGAGACTTCCCCGCCGCCTGTGTGTAGTTACTCTTCTGCGTTAAGGATCCCGCAGGTCGGAGGGTCATCTTAAGGAGGATACATATATGTAGGCACTGCCGTCTATATATGTAGGGTTTTAGTGGGTATTGCCTTAATCCTTCGGCTCGCCTCTTGTCAAGCGCCAAGACTTGCCGTTAGGTGGCTGAGTCCCACACTGTCTGAGCGTTGGCATGTTAGGGGGCTTACCAAGTCCTGTTATGCTTTCTCTCAGTCGTACGTAAATGTATTTTAAACCCTAAACCTCCTCAAAAAAAAAAGTTTGTTGCTACAGGGAGTACTTTGGTTTTAAAGCAATTTATAGCTGTTTTTACGTCCACATCGTGCATATTGCCTAACAAAAACGTTGCAGACGTAGCTTCTGCTTGTATCACCCCGACATGTCTGCTAAAAGAGAGCCCGAAGGTTAGTGTGACGCCTAAATACGAGAAGTGGCTAATTAATTTGAGTGGTTGTCCATATACTGACAAATCATGATCCCTTGCCGCGTAGGACCCTCCTCTGCTAAAGCGTAAAACCTGTGACTTTTCAGCTTTATATATATATATATATATATATATATATATATATATATATATATCGTTTTAGGGCCTTTGTTCGATTAGCGTTTACATATCTCAAAATAACTAATTAAACACCAGTAAAACTTGAATTTAGCCAGCTAAAATTGCAACTTTTCATCTTTGAAGGTTAATCCACCATGCCACCGGGCTCGACATCTTAGAAGGTAATATTCCTAGTTGATCACACATATCGTTTAATGCCCATATACCCAGACTTATTATTTAATAATTGCTTCCACATAGTTTTAACTCAAATTTCTTTATTTGGTTAATAACTACCTTATCGTTAATTATCCATTGCTGACTTTTCCGAAGAGGGTCACATACGCATGAAAAGAAACTACGAACATGTAACACATTATTTATTTAATATTATTACAAAAGAAGAAGTCAGTACAATATTTAGGGTGTATTTATTAAATATTAAAAACCAATCTAGAGCTGCTTCTCGGTATGTTCTCTCAACTGCCAAGATACGACGCTCTTGTCCTCACGGAAACGAGGGTTCGCCAAGACCAGATGTGTAGATTCAGCATCGACGGCTACTTCGGGTACTTTTCGCCCGAAAGTAAAAGCAGAGCAGGCGGCGTGGCAATATTTCTTAATAGCAAGTATGAAAGTACACAAGTACATGTCGTTATAAAAAATGCAGACGTATGTATAATATCAATAATGGCTGAGTACACAACTATTCAACTTATAGGTATTTACAGATCACCAAACAACAGCTATTCTATACCAGGACATTTCATTTATGAACTACAGAATATATGCAAAGCCAGTAAATCACCGAACAAACTTATCCTTACAGATGCAAACATCGATGTTAGCAAGACAACAGGAACTAGCCAAGATTACCTAAAAGGCAGAAGAGGGATTCAGACTCTTAAAGACAGGGGCAACGAGAACAACCAGTAGATGTTCCACCATCGTAGATCACATATTCGCCAACATCAGGACAATTCACATACAAGAAGTCGCAACACAGTCCACTAGAAGGATATCAGACCGCAACGCTATCACCCTGAGTACTGTGCGACACCATCACAACAACACTGCAGACATGTGCAAACAGATCATCACAACACAAACACCCTAATACAAGCGCAAAACACACTATACTGAAACCATAGATTACACAAGACATTTTTAGAAATATGAAAAAGAGAGACGAACTGTTTGAAAAATTAAGGACTTACCAGACAACATAAAGTACTAAGAAATCGAATAAAATCACAACTCAGAAAAGCCAAATCCGCCTTCTTTACATCTAAATTCGCCGGTGACAAAAAAAAGACTGGGCGACAATCAATAAATACATAAGGGATAATCAGCGTACTGACGAAGTCGACCCAACTAAGCTAGGAAATTATGCAAACGTAGCAACACTGAAAGAAAAAGTAGACTACAATTGGAGAAATGCTCAACCTATCAAATGGATCGACAACAGATGACGAAAACCTACCAACCTATAGATATCGAGAGCCCCTCCGGTCACTATCGCCGGTGAGGAAATAGAAGAAACAATTAGACAAATTAAAAATGACAAGTCACCTGGAGGGGACAACATGACAAACAATATAATTGAAGCAAACACATAGAATGAAGCTAAAGTAAAATTGGGACGTGAATGAAACAAAACGGACTTGTGATAAATTACAGCAAAACAAAGTTTATACAGTTTGAACTCCAAAGTCGTCCGGCTATAGCACACATGATATCTATACAACTACACAACCATCTCGATATATACTATGCATTGTCACTGCCCCATAATCGAACGAACTGATACGATAAAATATGTAGGAATGATGATTTCGAGTAACCTATCTTGGCAACCACACGTTAATTATATTGCCAAGAAAATGAGGAAAAGCATGGCAATATTAAGCCAGATAAGAAACTCAGCAACAGTAACATTCAAACTCGAGGTATATCGTGCACTTGTGGCGAGTTACTATCGATATGGACTAGCGCTATACGGTGGTTATTATCTAACAACAATACAACCATTAATCGTCCTGCAGAAGAAAGCCATAAGATTGGTCTGCGGTACTGAACGCAGCGTTAATGCAGCGACACTTATTTTGTTTTATTATTAACACCCAAACAGGGTAAATGTGTTTATGTTACATCAAAATGTTTCGAGACACCAACAATCTAGCGTTTTGCTAGTTCTGCTATAGACCTACCGCGGCGTGGTATCGATCACATTTGCTCCAGCATTGTTTGCATTGACATTCATCCTGTGGTTCATGAAAACCCTCCCCGTTGCACAGAACGTGATGAAATCCGTGAGCTGCAAAAGCTGTAGTTAGAATTCGATCTTTGCCCCGCTACCCCGCCATTCAGTGCTCGTCTTTGCTGCTGTTCCATAAATACCTATGTCCACCTCACTAATTTCGGTTTCCCAGTTTCGCATATCAACTTCAAAGGCGCACGTTTTCTTCAGATTACATCGTCTTTGTAGGTCTTCCGTCAACAGCGGGCCACCCTCCAAAACGTGAACAATTCTATTTCTGAATGTATTCGAAAGCGCAAAAACCCTCTTTAAAAAGAAAAACCTCACTCCATCAATTAAACGCAATATGCCTAATCCCAACTTATCATAGTATGTGGCTATGGGTGCTATCTGCATCCCGAAAAGAGCAATTGCTGCATGAACTGAAAGCATATGTGGCCATTTAATTGCCGCAGCTGCAATGTTGGCCTTCCTGACCCTCTCCTGGATGTGTGATCGAAAATTGCTACCGCTTGTTGATAAGGTTATGCTTAGGTATGTAAATTTGTTTACAAATATAATTTCTGTCCCCTTGATTTGGATCACGTCACCCCTGGCCATAGAGCCGCCCCTTCGGAATTTCATAGCTACTGTCTTTCCCCAGTTAACCTTCAAGCCCTTTTCAACCATGAATGTACCTAGTCGATTCATGGCTTGTTTCACCCTGAAAAGGCTGCCACCAAAGATGACCACATCATCAGCGTACAGTAAGATTCTGGCCCACTCTTGGGTCCAGACCGCCCTTATCCACTTTGATAGTCCACTCAAAAGTATGGAAAACAGCAATGGGCTCAGTACATCGCCCTGTGCGACACCTGTGGTTTGAGCCACTTCCCCCGCAATACCGACCCCGTTATCAATCAGCACCGTGTTCTGTTTTAACATATTACTAAGTAACCTCAGAACTGCTCCCGGCACTCCCGATTTTGCCAGTTCTTCAACTATTTTATCCCTTGGTGCTATGTCAAACGCTGCCTTTAAATCTACAAACACCGCATATATACAACTCGGCCTGGACAGCGTTTACCAGATTGCTCCTAGCAGCTCTCGAGTTGCTGAGTGAGTTGATTTTCCTTTCCTAAATCCATGCTGCTCCTCCGGTATTACCCCGCGCTCTTTCAAGAATGACCCCAGTCTCCTAGCTACTATTCCCGAGAATATTTTATATGGTCAGTTTTTTATTGCTATTCCCCTCTAAGGTTCAGGTTCAGTTTCTACTTCCTTTCATTTTGGAATAACTATTAAAGTCGCTTTCCTTCAGGCCTCTGGAATTTGCCCCTTGTTTAAACATTCATTGAATAAGGCTTGCCAGCATGGTGCGAGAATTAGAGT
Source organism: Dermanyssus gallinae (assembly GCA_003439945.1). NCBI lineage: Eukaryota > Metazoa > Arthropoda > Arachnida > Mesostigmata > Dermanyssidae > Dermanyssus > Dermanyssus gallinae. Next base: position 544,303 of record QVRM01006660.1, read on the forward strand.
ATCTTTCATGTGTTCCTTTCTTATCAAGCCTTTCCCGTGCGCTTTCCCCCGTGGTGCTCTGTCTATTGCTTCTATCACTTCCCTAAGTGAGATTTCCCTCCTTATACAAACCCTTGATTTTTCCGTTGTCTGATCCCACGGGCCTTCGTATTCTAGCGGCGCTTTCGGAGTTGTGTCCGACCCAGCTCTCGAGTTGCTGAGTGAGTTGATTTTCCTTTCCTAAATCCATGCTGCTCCTCCGGTATTACCCCCCGCTCTTTCAAGAATGACCCCAGTCTCCTAGCTACTATTCCCGAGAATATTTTATATGGTCAGTTTTTTATTGCTATTCCCCTCTAAGCTTCAGGTTCAGTTTCTACTTTCTTTCATTTTGGAATAACTATTAAAGTCGCTTTCCTTCAGGCCTCTGGAATTTGCCCCTTGTTTAAACATTCATTGAATAAGGCTTGCCAGCATGGTGCGAGAATTAGAGTATCTTTCATATGTTCATTTCTTATCAAGTCTTTCCCGTGCGCTTTCCCCCGTGGTGCTCTGTCTATTGCTTCTATCACTTCCCTAAGTGAGATTTCCCTCCTTATACAAACCCTTGCTTCCTCCGTTGTCTGATCCCACGGGCCTTCGTATTCTAGCGGCGCTTTCGGAGTTGTGTCCGACCCGGCCAATATTCGCCTGAAATGTTCAACTTACCTTCCCGTCTCTACGGAACACTGTCTTCTCCCCTTCCGTTTCAGCCATGTATGTGGACGTTCGTCAGCTTCCCTTATTGCTACCCACTCTTTCTTTTCCCAGTGTTTTTCTTCTTCTACTTATACGCTTTTTAACTATCCGTTTAACCAACGCTGCCAACGGCCTTATTAACGGGACGGTCTTTACATATTATCGCGTCAGCCCACTAGCTTGCTTGGCTGCCCTGCACCGTTCATTAAGCCAGGGTCTTCCGTGTCTCTCCTGTGGCGGCAGCATCGCAGACCTCAATAAGCCTACCCGACAGCGTTGAGAGGAATCTACCTGGATTACCCCTGGCACCGGAAGTGACGCAAGAAACGGGGCGCCCATCAGTCCTCCCAGAATGCTCGGAATAGCTTCCTGAATGGCCCTAGCCACCGTCTGCACGATGATATCCGTTAACCTCGCCATAATCGTCGCAATCACCTGTTGCACTATATCCTCCACTCTCGGTAGCGGCACTTGCTGGTCACTCAGTTTATGTCCGGTCATTTCAAGTGGGGCGCTTGTTGCTGCTGGGTTTCGTTCTGGTTCAGGTCGTTCAGGTTTAAGCGTCGCCTCGTTTATCTTAATTCCGTTTCTTACTACGGACGACCAAGTGCGCCTTGAGAAGTTGTCAGAGGCCTGTATGTGGCCCACAGGCGTGCATAGTGGTACCAGCGGGGCATCTGAGCGCTTGATAATGCTGTTTTGGGACGATTTTTGTAACAGTTGTTCGCCAAAACACAGACTGCATCGAGCCTGGGCCTTGCAATTCTTCCTCAGGTGCTCCGTAGAACCACACCTTCTGCATCTCGGTGTAGAGAGTTTGCTGCAAAGTGATCCATGCTGTAACACTTAAAGCATTGCATGGGCTCTCGATATAAGACAACGCCGTGGTGTTTTAACCCTAATCGAACCTCTGCTGGAAAATCTCCACCCGCAAAGGTCAGAATAACTTGCTCAGTGGTCGATCCAATATTTGCCTTCGCGCTTTTAGTTTTCACCCTTATCGCTTTGGAAGCCCCAAAAGGCTCCAGAGCAGCCGATATTGTAGCCTCCGATATTGGATGCACACCAGATATTTTTCCCTTCGCTGTGGATCGCCCTCCACTGATCCTCGCCGACACCTTTATGTTGGCTAACTCCTGCAGCGATAACAGAGTAGTTCTATCTTCGTCGGCCTCAACAACAATTAGAAGTTCCCCACTTCTCGTGAAGCGGGGTTCTTCTAACTTTCCTTTAATGTGTTTAGCGATAAAGTCGCATACATCATTAAAATGGAGCTCCGGGGAATTGTCTTCCGTCAAAAATATTACTGCTTCTTGCTTTGCCACGACAACTTTGGGCGCACGAGATCGCCTGGACCGGGTCACCGTTGTAAACCCCGCTTTGTCCGGTATCTCTTCACCGTCTCGGACGCCGCCGGTTGTCTCGCTAGTGGTTTCAACAAAAGCCTGCGACACAGGTATACCCTTGCTGCGAGAGTCTTCCACAGGACTCGATGCGGCGCGCTTCCCACATCCCGCCTTTGGACGGTGAGCCGGACCGCCCGCATCGGTGATTGATTCATCAACGCGTCCACGCGCCCGCAGCTTTATCCACTTGCACGAACGCAAGTTTGTCACGTTGCACCATTTGCTCTTTTGTTAGCGTCCGTTGCACCGACATGGCTAGCTACTGATATGCCGCGCCTCTTTACAAACAAGATATCGTTTGTTTAGCATGCAGTGGCAGGCCGGACTGTAGTTCGCGTTCGATTTGAAACTGTGGTGGTGGTATCCGAAGGGGAGGTAATGACAACGGCGGCGTCGGTAATGAGAGTCGGGATGATAACTGGCGATAGTGAGTAGCCTGAGGTAATTGAGAGGTAGAGCTGATAAAGAGAGAACAAGAAGATGATGCTGATCACGCTAATCGACTTCGATGGTCTCAACGATGTTATTCTCACTGATGCACATGTATTTCCACGCAAAATTCTAGAATTTAGCGGTACTTTCCAAGAGCCACACACGAACACGTCTGCACCGTTTGAGAGCAACTCAGCAACTAATGCAGCGACACTTATGGACAGTTTAAAGGTTTTGCCTTTTCGGCATCAGTACGCAGGATCAGTGCTTTCCCATTTTCTTCTGAAAGAGGCACATATTGGGCGTGAGAGGCACTCTCAATATGGAAAACATTAAAAGTGAAACCATGAAGAGACGGGCTGCCATTCATTTTATTAAGCTATTGAATAGTTGTCCTGATAACATACGACAACACCTACAAACGAGACCACTAGACAAATCAAGAAACAAATACGAGAACACATTACATCACTCAGCCAGGAGCAACTGTCCAGGTTGATTGAATAAACCACCATTTCAATAACACAAGATGCATGACACTCAAAAATTACCCACAAATACATCATGACCTAAAATGCAAACACACACAACATGTAACCACCGTGACGAGTGTCCACATGAACGCCCGCAGACATACAACCACACGCATGCAGATATATATATATATATATATATATATATATATATATATATATATATATATATATATACATATATATACATATGTCAGGTAGACGAATAGAATAATAGTATAGATATAATTGCATGATTGGGAAACAGATGAAGATGATTGGTAATGTTACTGAGGAAAGAAAGAACAGCAGCTTATAGCTGAGATGTGCATGCCATGATTGGCATCCGTCAGCTCTCTCTAGTAGTCGCTGACAGAGGTACAGCAACTCCACCAGCAGCAGTGGTTAGTGAGAGAATAGTCGGCGGAGAGGCGGTAATGGAATAAACCGATTAAGTTAGTAACACAACCGGATGACTTCCTTTGAATCTAGTAACGCCCGCTTTACAGTCAGAAGTCAGAAGAAGTGGGGTTAGTAGGGTCGTTTCTCAGGCTGTGTGAAACCGTGTCGATTTGGCGGAGGTACGAAGAGTGGGATGCGCAGTGGAGGCTGAACGTGTGCTGACTCATTCGGTGTGTTGCTGGTTGCTGTTGTAGCTCGTGGCTGTTGTCAAACATTTGTTTTTTGTCGTTCGCGTGGTGACGCGCTGTGTCGTCGTGTAGGGTGACCACTTAGTGGTTGCAAGTGGTGGTAGCCAGAGAAGAAGATCGGTTGAGTGTAGTGGACGGTGTGTTGGAAGTTGATCGGCAACATGTCAGGCGACGACGAAGGAGAAAAGAAAACACGGCGGTGGCAGAGTTGATAACGAAATGGCTGGAGGCCGCATTGCGCCTTGTCAGTCAGAGAAGTCAGTCGTGGAGCAGTTACTGTAGAGGCCGAGTCCTCTGCAGCGGCGGTAAGGCACCGGTATCGATGTAGCAGCACAGTTGGAAGAATTTTCAGGAAACGGATCGTTGCTGGGTGAAAAATGGCTTAGACGCTTTGAGTGCACGCAGAAAGTCGGGGGCTGGAATGAAGCCCAGATCGCGCAGGTACTTTTTTGGCAAACATGTCTGGCGCGGCTAGACAATGGTATCTAAACCACGGCGTCGACGTTACAACATATGCCGAGTTAAGAGAGAAGTTTGTTCTTGCGTAAGCGAATCAAAACAATTATAGCTAATTTCTTCTTTAAATGTTGCACGAATGTGTACAATTGAGAGGAGAACCTGTAGATGCATATGTTCGGCGGAAGGAGTCTGTAGTTCTTCAGCTCGGACTGAAACCAGATGTTATAAAAGATGAAATTCTTCGGGGTCTTCGGGGACCTGAATTTGGTTTCTTGGTCCTAGCGATGTCAGGAAGACGTCGTGAATTATGTTTCGCACCGATTGCGTGATATCGAATATGCAACAAAGCTACACGCACAGGTCGTACGGTTGTCGGGAGCAGCAGAAGACCTGGTTGAGAGCCGCAGGTCGTTGGTGAAGCCGACAAACCGTTTGGTAATTTGCTTCGAGTGTAACCAGACAGGCCATGTTAAGGTTTTGTGTCCGACACGGACAGCGGCGGCTAGAACAGCGGCGCAGAGTACGCAGCATATGAGCGCCCAACGATTTGGTGGTGGCAGTGGCGGCAACAACAACAACAACTACGACAGCACCAGCGGAGGATCGCAGTCAGACAACAGGGGAAGATCGCGCATCGTCTGTTTTCGGTGTAGGGAGACAGGCCACGTTAGTCGAGATTGTGCGCGGCCCCGATTGCAGCCGGTGGAAAAAGATTTAAAGGCGCTGCTGAGGAAGCGGAAGGGTGTGTCAGATCGGATGAACGGATATTTGCCATCACGTAGAAGCAAGTGGAGCTGAAGTTGACAACGCAGAACCAGTTGGTGCACAGCAGGTGCAAAGGGACAGGATCCGTGCTGAGAATCTGGTGATAGAAGAGAGCGTCAGCTTAGTAGAGGAGGAAGGGAACAGTCGGATAAACGAGTGGGATGGAAGCGGTCAGATTTCTCGTAACGGCGAGGGTCACGCCGATGCAATGTTCCCAGATATCCTGAAGAGTGACCTCGAGTTCAGTACTAATGCGCCGAACTGCAAAGGTAATCATAATAGAGATGGCGAGGTTGTGAATGGACAACACGACGGCAGTGAACAGTTGTTAACGTCAGAGGCCGAACAGGCTGGCGATCAGCTGGCAAGCTACTCAGAATGGACCACTAAATAGAACGCCGTGGAAACAGAGGAACAAGCCTCTATATCTGCAAGATTATGTAGCGAGAAAAATTATGAGTTGACGAATTGGTGTTGGTTGATCCCATTGAAGTCAAATGGCTAATTCATTGATTGGTTGATGTGAATGTTTTGGTTATTTATTTGAAGGATCGATGAGAACATCGATAGGTCAGAATGGCTGAACTGTCAGGTAGACGAATAGAATAATAGTATAGATATAATTGCATGATTGGGAAACAGATGACGATGATTGGTAATGTTACATGATTGGCATCCGCCAGCTCCCTCTAGTGGTCGCTGACGGAGGTACAGCAACTGCACCAGCAGCAGTGGTTAGTGAGAGAATAGTCGGCGGAGAGACCGTGCGCAGGAGCAGGACGTAGAGCGAACTACGTGCCGCATGTAGGTCCGACGAGTTCGGCGGTGTGCCAGAGAGAAGCCTTAAGACGGCCGATAAATCGGCGGTTGGAATAAATCGATTAAGTTAGTAACACAACCTGATGTCTTCCTTTGACCCTAGTAACGCCCGCTATATATATATATATATATATATATATATATATTTGTTTGTACATGGTGCCATAGTCATAGACGTGACATGTGGGAGATAGCGACGCGAGCTTTCACATTGCGTTACTTGGCGGCCTTTAAGCGTACTGTCCATGGCCAAGGCGGGTGGCCATATCTGATTATCCACGACGACCATGAAATACAACTTCAAGCGACCACTAATATTATATATTTCGACCAGATCCCTGAACAGTCAGGCAAAATATTATTTACTGGCTACTATTATTATTATTATTGTTATTATTATTATTATTATTATTATTATTATTATTATTATTATTATTATTATTATTATTGTTTTACTACTATTCTTTTTTTAAACATAAATATAAGATTTAGACAACACGGCATTGGGTGTTCCAGTGCTGCGTACACGGGCGCTCAGCCTTACGAACTACACGACTATAATGTTGTAATACACATAAGGTACTATAAAAAAACGCACTCAAAAAATAATAATGAAAACGAATGCCTTTTTGAGACTTAATGAGCACATGTAATGTAATATAATTAACACCACTGCAAGGTGGTGTAATATTCTTTAAACAAAATAAAGACATGTAATCGCTATAACTTAAGCCTTGGGGAATGTGCTGAAACTCAAAACACAATATAGTCGGTACAGATGCAGACGGCGACCTAAAGGACAGAAGGCGTTGTGTTGTCCTTAACGTTACAGTCGGCAATTGTAGTACACTCCATTCAGGGAACACCTTCAGCGTACCGAAAGTCGTTAGAAGAAACGTTAGAAGAAAAGAAAGGAAACTTAAACTATCTCGCGCCCATGCAAGCATCGCACCTACCGACGACTGACCGTAAGCCAGATTCGTCTGGTGAAACAGTAAGGGTATCCACGAATTGGCCGATCGGAGTAGATGGTCTCTAACAGGCAACGTAATGATCTATATATATATATATATATATATATATATATATATATATATATATATATCGCAAGTTTTTCTTAAATGTGTGATTAACATTTTTATAAAAGTAGGAAATGTTCACAAACTTTCGAAGCCTTTTCCATTATGCGTATATTGACCAGAGGAATGTATGACCAAGCTAACCACAGACTACTCTTAATTGGCCAAGTTGAGAATTTAGAGCTATACAGTAATCTGGGACGGAAGTTATTTTTGAGTTGTACGGCACTGCCTCCTTGTGGTAGCGTCGCATTCCAAATACGTTGCCGTCAACAATTTGAACCGAATGAAAGCCTGCTTTATGAAGCAGTTTCTGCGATTGCCTAAAAATGCGGGAACTTCCCTAGAGCTGGAGCTGTACAGAAGGCGTACTCTTGTAGGAGACTTAGTACCCGACAGGTTGGGGTTGCGTCGAGCCCGGTGGCGTGGTACATTCGCGTGCGCCTCGCGACCGGAGAAGACACATAGGTGTACGGGTTTAAGTCTCACCGTTGCAATTTGTATTTACGGGGTCCGTCTTACGAAGCAATGCAAGCGCAGTCCCGTGGACGTTAAATGTTAGCTGAGGGTCAGCCCGAAAAACATTTGGCAGCGGTTTAGTGGAACAGTACTACTGAGGCGTGCAAATAATTTAGAAAAGACTAATATAAAAGCTTAGCGATGCGCAATTTTACATAAAGATCCGCATTTTTTTTTGCTTAGAGTGGAAACTATCAGGAAGCAGCGCATATCTCATTAAACTTGAGAGAGCCCAAAGCCGTAGTGTGAAAACGGCCTACACAGGGTCCAATAGATCTGCACTAACCAAGTAAGTCTGATGGTTAGTATCATCGTCACAAGGCCAAAAAATCGTAGTATATACACAAATATACACAATGCGGCAGCCAAAAATGTATGGTATAGCCTGCTAAATTTGGCAAGTGTCTAATGGAGTTTGTCAAGATGTTGATACCCGTTAGGTCATGAATAAGTTTGTGTTGCGTGCCCTTAAATAGAATATAGCCAGCAGAAGAAAGTGAGATATCTGTTGTAATACCAACGTCGACGGAGCGCAAAAAATCTGGTAGCGCGGCTGAAAATGAGTACGTTCTTTATCTTAAAAATATTCTGGAATTATTTGTAATATTTTTTATTATGACTATTACTTATTATAAATAAATATTCAGCTATTGCAATTGTGATGCATTAACGTTTACGCTAGATTCATCATGCTCTATTCGCTTCCTGTCAATTCATGGCGATTATGATAAAAGCCAAGTTCCCTCTACAAAACTAAAGACATTACGATTATCATTTTGATACATCATCTGTATCAAAAACATGACCTCACGTTGATCGCCCGTAACGTTTTCTATACGTTTTCCGATCTTTCACGGTTTTTGCTGTACTTTGGCTGATGGGGCCGAGCATCTCCAATGCAATGGGTACAAAGTGCTGGCTTCGTAATAGCTTGTGATAGTTGCTTCGTTTTTCAGAATCTGTCTTTTTCAAAAGTAAGTATATTCGAACCGGCAAGTTTTCCTAAACTGAGCAAACGTCTCGTAAATTTTGTTCAAGTGGCCTTGTGCCGTGAGCGCAGGGCTGCTCGAGTACGTGTGAACGAGTTCCTACCACAACCCGTTCATAAGATGTCAAGCATGTTGGTGCAATATTCAATATCGATATGCCATAACAGAGGCGCTTTAAAAGGAAAACTATAACAGCTGACCGATGTCTCACTGTGCGACGTTACTATGTGTGTGTGTGTGTGTATTTTGTACATTGCTTTGGTTGTATGTTTAGGTAGAGGGGTTTAAGTCTTTGCTCGCCTGGCCGAGGACAGAAAGCTTACTGTGTATCGAGAACAAAAGCCAGATAGACACGTATAACCGGTGGCCTTCGAGACACTGGGCCGGATGGGAAAAAGTTTCTGTAGTTTTTTTTTACTGAGCTTGGCACCGGAACCTCTACCGCATGTCGCAACTGTATGGTCTCGGACTGCACCGCATCGTCGAAAGCTGCGCGTAAGACATGCCGCCTAGACGTCGCTCAGTCAGCGTGGTTTCAGTTCCACTCGGCACAGGACGTGAAGTGCGTATAATCCTGTGAATAGGGGCGTAAAAGCATGCGAAACGCATCCGCCTACTTTTGCGCTAGAAGGTAGGCAAAAATAAGGAGACTAGAGCTGCATGACTGCGGCGGCTGTACAAAACAGGCAGCAAATTTACTCGAGACGCCAAACAAGCGAGTCACCGAGATACAACCGGTAGGCTCAACACAATGGCCCACAGGAGCACCACACCAAGTTTACCTCGACTTTTTTCCGCATTTAGGGCAACAAACCTTCATCACCCGATAAGCCTCTGTATGAATTCGCACAAACTTCCGCCTTCGAGATGGAGAGGTGAAATGGTCACCCCCGTTCTCGTGAGTCATAACTGCAGGCCCGCCAAAAGGTTGAAAAAAGATACCTTCGGGGCTGACTCTCAGCCAAGATTTAACGTCCATGGGACTGCTTTGCGCACTGCTTCACATACGAACCCTCATAAATACAAATGTGCAACGGTAAGGCTCGAACCCGCGCACCTATGTGTCTCCTCCGGTCGCGAGGCGCAGACGCATGCCACCTGATTCCTCTGATTCCTCGTCCCCCCCTGCCGGGACCGTCGTTCCGGTCCACCTGCCAATCAGTGGCCTGTGTTGTTGCTGCTGTTGCTGTTGTTGTGCCGTTACTTCAGGCGGTTGCTTGGCGGATACTAGTCTGTTCCGGTGCCATACTCTACCATCGGCCAGGACGTACGTATCCGCTCCTCTCCGTTCCATTACCTGGATCGGCGGGCTGTACTTCTTCTCTCCCTTCCTTACGATTGGCCGTCTTATGCGCACCTATTGACTTGGACTCAACGCTATATCCGTGACTGCTCTACGCCGATCGGCGTATTCCTTCTGTGCTTGCTGACGCCTCTCGGTGTGTTCGCGACTTAGTGCATCGCCTCGAGCGGGTTCCCCTGGAGCTGTCACACTCAATCAAGTTCGCATCGATCGACCATGAAGTAGCGTGGCGGGGGAGAGACCCGTGGTTGCATGTGGAGTGGCGTTATGTGCTCCCACCATTTCTCTGATCCGTTTCTTGAAGTCTCCCCCCAGCTGTTTAGCGGTTTCGAAGAATCCCCCCAGCGTTCTGTTAAACCTTTCCACCAGGCCATTTGCCGCCGCATGGTACACAGGGGTCAACTGATGGATTACGCCAAATTTCTTCATAAACTCGGCGAATGTTATGCTAGTCATTTGCGAGCCATTGTCCGATATTAGATATTCAGGCACCCCTTCCTGATGAAATAGCCGGTGCAGGAAATCCATTTTCTCTGTGGTTGCCTGTGATTGCATCGACGTGACCTGGCGCTTTGGTTGTTGTTCTCATCTTGCGGAAACAACGCTTTCGAAGTGCGGGGTTGCTATCTAAGGTAATCACAGGGCCTCGCTTTCTTCCCTGAACATTTCCTACTTCTATGACATTTCTAACTACGCATTTAGCTAAGGACCCCACTGACCTCCACGACCTCATTGACAACACGAGGGAAGCCGCCATTATTCCATCATAATGCAGTCACAACACTAACCTATCTGCAACGATGACGGAATATATATATATATACATATATTGTGTAATGTTTCCGTGGCAAAGGGACCGTATGTGGATGCATTCAGGTGTTTCCGGCTACAACTGGCGATTCAAACGGCGCCTCATACGCCAGGTAGGCAGTGGAAAAGCGGACCATACGCAACGCATATGGTCGTACAAATATTGCGAAGAGGTTTTGTGACTGTTGCACTGCCACAACTCACAACCCCAACAGGCACGACCTGGTTACAGACAGACTACCTGCAAAACCGCTTGTGTGATTTGTAACGAGACTGAAGGGAGTATACAAACTTTAATTTAGTCCCATAGGCATTATAAGTACGAAGTGTGTAGCATAACGAACACACTGATACCATATGATAGTACCGCACAGTATATAACATAGCAAAATTGATACATTAGGACAGCCCAGCATGTAAGTATACATATGGTGTTAATTTAAGTATAGCTAGCTAGTGCTACTACCATACCTATGTAGTACGAATCAAAGTAAACAATTTATGTACTTTGGTCGTAATTCATTATTCAGATGATAAGATTGTAACGCAGCGAACGCATTGTAGATTAGCCGCATGAGGTCGGAAAGTGACCGAGCTCTTCTAAAGTGAGCAGCCGAATCACCCGGCGGTCCTAAATTCCAGTATGGCTACTATCTTCACAAGAGGTTTCACTCAGCAGGCTTACATCGGCTTCAGTCTGGTCCACTGCGATGAGATTGACTTAGTAGAGCGGGGGCGTTCTACTGCGTCCCACCACACATGTCATGCTTCCCTAGGGCGGAGATAAAGGCGTGTTGTCCTAAACGCCGAAGGAAAGCCAAAGGACATTTGCTGTGGTGCGTATATGGGCCATTGTGCTGATCCGTTGTACCGGTTGTATTTCGGGAGACTCGGTCCTCGGTCATCGTCGTATGGAAATTCTCGCCATGCCACCCCCTCTCCCCAAGTTGGCACTAGAGCGTTCGTGGACTTCGCAAAGAACTCCAAAATTGATCGCGTTCTCTTGTACTATCTTTAGTGAATCTAGTGCTTGCTTTACACAGCCACCGCAGCTATGCAGTTCTACTCGATCAAAATGTACGTTATTCTTGCATAAATTTTAGCGCTTATGCAACGGGAAGTGGTTTGCCAACACATTTGGCCCTTTTTTTCGGGACCGTATGCACTTGAAGCTGCCTTCCGAGTGGCCGCCTTTTACCTTGGAACACCGTTTACATTCTCTCTGGCGTGCATACGGGCCATAGGCGGTTCACGAAGCACAGTAAGCCGGAGTTTGAACAAATAATTGAAGTGCTGGACGTCTCTGAGGACATGTACCAACAGAAACTTCGCGAGATCCGTCAGCGTCAGAGGACCAAGGCCAGACCCCTCCGACAAACTGGAAAAGTCAGAGTATGTACCGGTTGTATTTCTGGAGACTCGGTCCTCGGTCATCGTCGTATGGAAATTCCCGTTATGCCACCTCCTCTCCCCGAGTTGGCACTAGAGCGTTCGTGGTCTTCGCAAAGCACCTACGCATCGTGACCGGAATCCTCGACGAGCAGATAAATAGTCCCGTCCAACGCAGTTGAACTCCAAAATCGATCGCGTTCTCTTGTACTATCTTTAGTGAATCTAGTGCTTGCTTTACACAGCCACCGCAGCTATGCAGTTCTACTCGATCAAAATGTACGTTATTCTTGCGTACATTCTAGCGCTAATGCAACGGGAAGTGGTTTGCCAACACATTTGGCCCTTTTTCTCGGGACCGTATGCACTTGAAGCTGCCTTCCGAGTGGCCGTCTTTTACCTTGGAACAGCCGTTTACATTCTCTCTGGCGTGCATACGGGCCATAGGCGGTTCACGAAGCACAGTAAGCCGGAGTTTGAACAAATAATTGAAGTGCTGGACGTCCCTGAGGACATGTACCAACAGAAACTTCGCAAGATCCGTCAGCGTCAGAGGACCAAAGCCAGACCCCTCCGACGAACTGGAAAAGTCAGAGTATGTACCGGTTGTATTTCTGGAGACTCGGTCCTCGGTCATCGTCGTATGGAAATTCCCGTTATGCCACCTCCTCTCCCCGAGTTGGCACTAGAGCGTTCGTGGTCTTCGCAAAGCACCTACGCATCGTGACCGGAATCCTCGACGAGCAGATAAATAGTCCCGTCCAACGCAGTTGAACTCCAAAATCGATCGCGTTCTCTTGTACTATCTTTAGTAAATCTAGTGCTTGCTTTACTCCTGCTTTGGAACCTATGGAAGAGAACCGAGCTTCTTAGTGTCATCGCAGGACCCGGCACGCCGACGAAGCTTTGCGTGAGGAGACGACGGTGAAAGATTCGACCGATCGGCACCATCAATACAGACCGAACACCCAAAAAAAGTTCTCAACACACGCGACGGCAGTGACGACCGTCATCGTGGTGGTAGTGGCCGAAGTCGTATTAGTTGGAGCAGTCATCGTAGTAAGATGTGCCACGAAGCGCCCCGTCGCACGACCCCGGCGTTCGGCCCGAGGGGGGTCGAGACGCTGAAGTCCAAGATGTCGGTGAGCTTTGCCGCGTCGGCGTCTTGGATTGGCGCCTATGTGAACTTTGGGATCGTTCTGGCAGCGTCCAGATTCGTGCTCGGCTGTCTCGCGTTCATGTGGTACCTGTTCGCGAGTTTTGTGCTCGACAAGCTGTTCAAGCGCTGGCGCCTCAAGGATATCCGCGGCGATGTGGCTCTCGTCACCTGCGGAGGCAGCGGGATCGGTCGCCTGCTCTGTCTCGAACTGGCTCGCCGCGGAGCGCTAATTGTCGTCTGGGATTTGAACCTGAACGGCGCACAAGAAACGGCTCAACTCGTTCAAGATGAAGGAGGTTCGGCATTCGCCTACGAGTGTGACGTTTCGAGTGCGGCCGCGGTAACCTCGATGGCCGAAAAAGTACGAAACGAGGTCGGCCGCGTTTCGATCCTCATCAACAATGCCAGCATCGTATCGATGAAATCGCTGATGACTATCGGCCAACTAAAGAACACAACGTTCCCTGCAAATACTCGCTTTTTCGTGGACAACAAATTGGTTAAGTGGCTACGCGACCGCGGAGTCCCTTCGAGGCTCACACATAGGGACATAGGGCGTCGGTGACTAAAATTAGATGCAATCACATATGTAAAGCAAATCTGGCGATTACATGCCGGTTCTCATAACTGCAGGCTCGCCACAAATCCGACGTCATTGCTTTCGTTTCATAAACGATGGTCGATGTCGGCCATTTTATTTTCATCCCTATCATCTATTATAAATAGTCCCACTTGCGTACTACGTATTAAAACCAGAAAAACGTTTGTGCCGACAGCGATACATGCTATCCCTAACCTATCATATATTGGGTACCATGGCATATATACATGTACAATAAACAAGCAATATCCCACGGATTTCATTACGTTCTGTGCAACGTGGAGGGCTTCCATGAACCACAAGACGAATGTTGATGCAAAGAATGCTGGAGTAAATGTGAAAAATACTACGCCGCGGTTTGTCCGGCGGTTGGTCCATAGCAGAACTGGTAAAACGCTAGATCGAGTATAGTGTCGAAAAAACTGTGATGTAACATAAACACACTTACCCAGCACGGGTGTTAATAAATAAACAAGCAGCATAACATATATAACAAACATAATACGCAAATACATGGATTAGCACTAGATTATTGTTACAACACCGAGTGCAACATGATATAAAAATAAACTATTGCAGTTCAGTAGTACATCTTGAGCATTCATTAAGATATATATATATATATTAATATATATATATTAATATATATATATATATATATATATATATATATATAATCGTACTAATGTAGACAGGATTGTACAACGTTAATACAATACTTCGTTATACCGTGCGTATAATAAGCACGAGCCAATCGCTAGAAATGATATTACTCATATTTCTTAATTCTCATTCGGTTTGATGTACATGCATATATAACAATGCACTTCAATAAGTCCAAGACACTTTGCGCGTCTGTCCTGTAAGTCAACATGTGTAAGGTTTTAAGAGCTCTACTCAAGTGGAACTTCGTGGTGGTGTCAAGACATTGTATAGTAGGTTCTTGAAATGATTAACCCATTTATTGTCTTTTATGAATGGGTTTGGCTTTGGCCAATTTGACAGGAGGAGCTAGGCTTTCTTGGCACTAATGTCTATTACGTGTACTCACTGATGTTGCTCATAGTACTGCTTTTCTCTCCTGCTTAATAGTTTTGAATGCGCGCCTCATTTGTGCAAATTAATGCAGTTTATGGGAGCTGAAGTCTGTGCAGCTACAAATGACACATTTCACTGCTTTACATTATTAGTTACAAAAAGCTTTCTGCCTTTATTGTTTCATGTTTCTTTTTGTATTTGCGGATCTATATATAGCTAATTGTATGGCTTTATCACTACTATTTATATCATCGCCACTTTGCATCAGCTCTACTGTTTGCAGTAAAGACCTGGTAGGTGCGATGCTTGCATAAGCGCAAGATAGTTTAAGTACGACTTTCGGTACGCTGAAGATGTTGTCCGAATGGAGTATACTACAATTACCGGCTGCAACGTTAAGGACAACATCACACCAACAGCGCTATAACCATACCAACTTATATATGTTTCTTCTGTACAATCGTTTTCGGTTTGCAAACCTAACTCTTGTGAGCCAGCCTTACCTGTACTGTGTTCCTCGTTAAAGGATTTAGAATGTACTCATTCCAATTACGAAGCCTCATTTAAGACCCGCATTGTCATTTTTTGTCACTACCTCCCCGAGCCGGGATTGGGTAATTTGCGCGCCTGCTGCCTTCCTTAGATGTGGTAGCCGTTTCTCAGGCTCCCTCTCCGGACTCGAACCCTAATTCCCCGTTACCCGTTACAACCATGGTAAACATATTATATACCATCGACAGTTGATAGAGCAGATACTTTGAAGGAATAGCACCGACACAAGGCCGAAATGCTCGGCAAAGTTATTCAGAGTCACCACCTATAGTCTTACGACATGGTTTGCACTAATAAAAGCACATCCAACCGAAGTTGAACGTATATGCATGTATTAGCTCTAGAATTACCACAGTTATCCAATTAACAAAACACATCCCATGAAATTATAACTGATTTAATGAGCCATTCGCGGTTTCACCATTCAAAGGTTTGAACTTAAACATGCATGGCTTAATCTTTAAGACAAGCATATGACTACTGGCAGGATCAACCAGTTTTACTTCATCAACACATATTCAACGAGTACTGTGATGTTTTTCGTGTTGCTAGCCGTGAGTACCACACAGCTTATGCAATCATTGAATATTTTCTATAACACAACACATAACGTGTCCACTTTGCTCAGTAAGTACGCATTAGTAAGCTTGCATATTCTCTGTACACTCAGATATTAGGAGCTCTCATGCGAGCACATATCGCCTAACGCGAAAACTCGCCTCGTAACACTCAGAAAGTACTCTAAAGTACTAGTTTCTCTTAGACCTATGAGCCGCCGGCACATCTCGCACCGAAATGCAAAGATTCACAAGCAGCTCACAAGCCCACTGATGAAGTAGGACCTGCTGATGTTGCCCGGTAGCGGCGCTAACGAAATCGAAGATGAAACGTGCTTCTCCCTCCATACTCTCTTCCTCCTAGCGCGCACGCGATCTAACCCGAAGATGAAAAGCGCTTCTCTCTCCGCCCCCCCCCCCCCCCCCAACGTGCACGTTGTTTAGCCAAGACTGATAGAATATTATATTGCTTCCTATATTATATGATAATATATAACATTATATTATTTGTATTATATTATTATAGATTGTATATTATATAATATTCGTTTTTTTAAACGGTATGATAAATAGACTAATACTGAATCAATATATATACATAATATTTATGTTAACCCCAAAGAGACAGCCGATACAATAGCTCGCTGAATAGTACAACGCTAATCGGTGCCGAAAAAAATGGCGCCAAAACAACCGGCCTGTTGGAACCTGCGGAGATCCAACATCGGGGGCGGGGAACGGGACATCAACTAATCATCTATAGTTCAACTTCGGTTGGATGTGCTTTTATTAGTGCAAACCATGTCGTAAGACTATAGGTAGTGACTCTGAATAACTTTGCCGAGCATTTCAGCCTTGTGTCGGTGCTATTCCTTCCAAGTATCTGCTCTATCAACTGTCGATGGTATATTATATGTTTACCATGGTTGTAACGGGTAACGGGGAATCATCAGACAACACGAGGGAAGCCGCCATTATTCCATCATAATGCAGTCACAACACTAATCTATCTGCAACGATATATATATATATATATATATATATATTTTTTTTTTTGTGTAATGTTTCCGTGGCAAAGGGACCGTATGTGGATGCATTCAGGTGTTTCTGGCTACAAGTGGCGATTTAAACGGCGCCTCATACGCCAGGTAGGCAGTGGAAGAGCGGACCATCCGTAACGCATATGGTCGTACGAATATTGCGAAGAGGTTTTGTGACTGTTGCACTGCCGCAACTCACAACCCCAACAGGCACGACCTGGTTACAGACAGACTACCTGCAAAACCACTTGTGTGATTTGTAACGAGACTGAAGGGAGTATACAAAGTTTAATTTAGTCCCATAGGCACTATAGGTACGAAGTGTGTAGCATAACAAACACACTGATACCATATGATAGTACCGCACAGTATATAACATAGCAAAATTGATACATTAGGACAGCCCAGCATGTAAGTATACATATGGTGTTAATTTAAGTATAGCTAGCTAGTGCTACTACCATACCTATGTAGTACGAATCAAAGTAAACAATTTATGTACTTTGGTCGTAATTCATTATTCAGATGATAAGATTGTAACGCAGCGAACGCATTGTAGATTAGCCGCATGAGGTCGGAAAGTGACCGAGCTCTTCTAAAGTGAGCAGCCGAATCACCCGGCGGTCCTAAATCCAGTATGGCTACTATCTTCACAAGAGGCACTCAGCAGGCTTACATTGGCTTCAGTCTGGTCCTCTGCGGTGAGAATGTCTTAGTAGAGTGGGGGCGTTCTACTGCGCCCCACCACACATGTCATGCTTCTCTAAGGCGGAGATAAAGGCGTGTTGTCCCAAACGCCGAAGGAAAGCCAAAGGACTTTTGCTGTGGTGCGTATATGGGCCATTGTGCTGATCCGTTGTACAGGTTGTATTTCGGGAGACTCGGTCCTCGGTCATCGCCGTATGGAAATTCCCGCCATGCCACCTCCTCTCCCCGAGTTGGCACTAGAGCGTTCGTAGTCTTCGCAAAGCACCTACGCATCATGACCGGAATCCTCGACGAGCAGATAAATAGTCCCGTCCAACGCAGTTGAACTCGAAAATCGATCGCGCTCTCTTGTAGTATCTTTAGTAAATCTAGTGCTTGCTTTACTCCTGCTTTGGAACCTATGGAAGTGAACCGAGCTTCTTAGTGTTATCGCAGGACCCGGCACGCCGACGAATCTTTGCGTGAAGACACGACGGTGAAAGATTCGACCGATCGGCACCATCAATACAGACCGAACACCCAAAAAAAATTCTCAACACACGCGACGGCAGTGACGACCGTTATCGTGGTGGTAGTGGTCGAAGTCGTATTAGTTGGAGCAGTCATCGAAGTAAGATGTGCCACGAAGCGCCCCGTCGCACGCCTCCGGCGTTCGGCCCGAGGGGGGTCGAGACGTTGAAGTCCAAGATGTCGGTGAGCTTTGCCGCGTTGGCGTCTTTGATTGGCGCCTATGTGAACTTTGGGATCGTTCTGGCAGCGACCAGATTCGTGCTCGGCTGTCTCGCGTTCATGTGGTACCTGTTCGCGAGTTTTGTGCTCGACAAGCTGTTCAAGCGCTGGCGCCTCGAAGATATCCGCGGCGATGTGGCTCTCGTTACCGGCGGAGGCAGCGGGATCGGTCGCCTGCTCTGTCTCGAACTGGCTCGCCGCGGAGCGCGAATCGTTGTCTGGGATTTGAACCTGAACGGCGCACAAGAAACGGCCCAACTCGTTCAAGATGAAGAAGGTTCGGCATTTGCCTACGAGTGTGACGTTTCGAGTGCGGCAGCGGTAACCTCGATGGCCGAAAAAGTACGAAACGAGGTCGGCCGCGTTTCGATCCTCATCAACAATGCCGGCATCGTATCGATGAAATCGCTGATGACTATCGGCCAACTAAAGAACACAACGATCCCTGCGAATACTCGGTTTTTTCGTGGACAACAAATTGGTTAAGTGGCTACGCGACCGCGGAGTCCCTTCGAGGCTCACACATAGGGACATAGGGCGTCGGTGACTAAAATTAGATGCAATCACATAGGTAACAGCAAATCTGGCGATTACATGCCGGTTCTCATAACTGCAGGCTCGCCACAAATCCGACGTCATTGCTTTCGTTTCATAAACGATGGTCGATGTCGGCCATTTTATTTTCATCCTTATCATCTATTATAAATAGTCCCACTTGCGTACTACGTATTAAAACCAGAACAACGTTTGTGCCGACAGCGATACATGCTATCCCTAACCTATCATATATTGGGTACCATGGCATATATACATGTACAATAAACAAGCAATATCCCACGGAATTCATTACGTTCTGTGCAACGTGGAGAGCTTCCATGAACCACAAGACGAATGTTGATGCAAAGATTGCTGGAGTAAATGTGATAAATACTACGCCGCGGTTTGTCCGGCGGTTGGTCCATACCAGAACTGGTAAAACGCTAGATCGATTGTAGTGTCGAAAAAACTGTGATGTAACATAAACACACTTACCCAGCACGGGTGTTAATAAATAAACAAGCAGCATAACATACATAACAAACATAATACGCAAATACATGGATTAGCACTAGATTATTGTTACAACACCGAGTGCAACATGATATAAAAATAAACTATTGCAGTTCAGTAGTACATCTTGAGCATTCATTAAGATATATATATATATATATATATATATATATATAATCGTACTAATGTAGACAGGATTGTACAACGTTAATACAATACTTCGTTATACCGTGCGTATAATAAGCACGAGCCAATCGCTAGAAATGATATTACTCATATTTCTTAATTCTCATTCGGTTTGATGTACATGCATATATAACAATGCACTTCAATAAGTCCAAGACACTTTGCGCGTCTGTCCTGTAAGTTATATGTATCAGGGTAGTCAGGTTAAAAGCCAAAGGGCCGGCGCTGACTGCATGGTAATATTTGACGTGTAACAGAAAGGGGAATGGCGGAATTCGAATGGCAGACACAACAGGCATTAGATTAATCAGTTTAGGTTGTTCAGGAAAGGCCTAAAACTACTTTGAGGAACTTTGCTTTCACGGTATTAAGGATGCTAAGCTGCTGCATTAATATTATTCCATACTAGAGCGGGGATGGCATTCAAGCCCTGGCATCTATATTGGAGTTGATTCGCTGCAGGATTAAAACGGCAAATAAGATGCCGCTTAAGTCATCTTGACGGCAAGATAGGTGAGCTCAGACAAAAAGTCCACTGGAACCCCACGGACAATCAACATGTGTAAGGTTTTAAGCGCTCTACTCAAGTGGAACTTCGTGGTGGTGTCAAGACATTGTATAGTAGGTTCTTGAAATGATTAACCCATTTATTGTCTTTTATGAATGGGTTTGGCTTTGGCCAATTTGACAGGAGGAGCTAGGCTTTCTTGGCACTAATGTCTATTACGTGTACTCACTGATGTTGCTCATAGTACTGCTTTTCTCTCCTGCTTAATAGTTTTGAATGCGCGCCTCATTTGTGCAAATTAATGCAGTTTATGGGAGCTGAAGTCTGTGCAGCTACAAATGACACATTTCACTGCTTTACACTATTGGTTACAAAAAGCTTTCTGCCTTTATTGTTTCATGTTTCTTTTTGTATTTGCGGATCTATATATAGCTAATTGTATGGCTTTATCACTACTATTTATATCACCGCCACTTTGCATCAGCTCTACTGTTTGCAGTAAAGACCTGGTAGGTGCGATGCTTGCATAAGCGCAAGATAGTTTAAGTACGACTTTCGGTACGCTGAAGATGTTGTCCGAATGGAGTATACTACAATTACCGGCTGCAACGTTAAGGACAACATCACACCAACAGCGCTATAACCATACCAACTTATATATGTTTCTTCTGTACAATCGTTTTCGGTTTGCAAACCTAACTCTTGTGAGCCAGCCTTACCTGTACTGTGTTCCTCGTTAAAGGATTTAGAATGTACTCATTCCAATTACGAAGCCTCATTTAAGACCCGCATTGTCATTTTTTGTCACTACCTCCCCGAGCCGGGATTGGGTAATTTGCGCGCCTGCTGCCTTCCTTAGATGTGGTAGCCGTTTCTCAGGCTCCCTCTCCGGAATCGAACCCTAATTCCCCGTTACCCGTTACAACCATGGTAAACATATAATATACCATCGACAGTTGATAGAGCAGATACTTTGAAGGAATAGCACCGACACAAGGCCGAAATGCTCGGCAAAGTTATTCAGAGTCACCACCTATAGTCTTACGACATGGTTTGCACTAATAAAAGCACATCCAACCGAAGTTGAACGTATATGCATGTATTAGCTCTAGAATTACCACAGTTATCCAATTAACAAAACACATCCCATGAAATTATAACTGATTTAATGAGCCATTCGCGGTTTCACCATTCAAAGGTATGAACTTAAACATGCATGGCTTAATCTTTAAGACAAGCATATGACTACTGGCAGGATCAACCAGTTTTACTTCATCAACACATATTCAACGAGTACTGTGATGTTTTTCGTGTTGCTAGCCGTGTTTACCACACAGCTTATGCAATCATTGAATATTTTCTATAACACAACACATAACGTGTCCACTTTGCTCAGTAAGTACGCATTAGTAAGCTTGCATATTCTCTGTACACTCAGATATTAGGAGCTCTCATGCGAGCACATATCGCCTAACGCGAAAACTCGCCTCGTAACACTCAGAAAGTACTCTAAAGTACTAGTTTCTCTTAGACCTATGAGCCGCCGGCACATCTCGCACCGAAATGCAAAGATTCACAAGCAGCTCACAAGCCCACTGATGAAGTAGGACCTGCTGATGTTGCCCGGTAGCGGCGCTAACGAAATCGAAGATGAAACGTGCTTCTCCCTCCATACTCTCTTCCTCCTAGCGCGCACGCGATCTAACCCGAAGATGAAAAGCGCTTCTCTCTCCGCCCTCCCCCCCCCCCCAACGTGCACGTTGTTTAGCCAAGACTGATAGAATATTATATTGCTTCCTATATTATATGATAATATATAACATTATATTATTTGTATTATATTATTATAGATTGTATATTATATAATATTCGTTTGTTTAAACGGTATGATAAATAGACTAATACTGAATCAATATATATACATAATATTTATGTTACCCCAAAGAGACAGCCGATACAATAGCTCGCTGAATAGTACAACGCTAAGCGGTGCCGAAAAAAATGGCGCCAAAACAACCGGCCTGTTGGAACCTGCGGAGATCCAACATCGGGGGCGGGGAACGGGACATCAACTAATCATCTATAGTTCAACTTCGGTTGGATGTGCTTTTATTAGTGCAAACCATGTCGTAAGACTATAGGTGGTGACTCTGAATAACTTTGCCGAGCATTTCGGCCTTGTGTCGGTGCTATTCCTTCCAAGTATCTGCTCTATCAACTGTCGATGGTATATTATATGTTTACCATGGTTGTAACGGGTAACGGGGAATCATCAGACAACACGAGGGAAGCCGCCATTATTCCATCATAATGCAGTCACAACACTAACCTATCTGCAACGATATATATATATTTGTTTTGTGTAATGTTTCCGTGGCAAAGGGACCGTATGTGGATGCATTCAGGTGTTTCCGGCTACAAGTGGCGATTTAAACGGCGCCTCATACGCCAGGTAGGCAGTGGAAGAGCGGACCATCCGTAACGCATATGGTCGTACAAATATTGCGAAGAGGTTTTGTGACTGTTGCACTGCCGCAACTCACAACCCCAACAGGCACGACCTGGTTACAGACAGACTACCTGCAAAACCACTTGTGTGATTTGTAACAAGACTGAAGGGAGTATACAAAGTTTAATTTAGTCCCATAGGCACTATAGGTACGAAGTGTGTAGCATAACAAACACACTGATACCATATGATAGTACCGCACAGTATATAACATAGCAAAATTGATACATTAGGACAGCCCAGCATGTAAGTATACATATGGTGTTAATTTAAGTATAGCTAGCTAGTGCTACTACCATACCTATGTAGTACGAATCAAAGTAAACAATTTATGTACTTTGGTCGTAATTCATTATTCAGATGATAAGATTGTAACGCAGCGAACGCATTGTAGATTAGCCGCATGAGGTCGGAAAGTGACCGAGCTCTTCTAAAGTGAGCAAGCCGAATCACCCGGCGGTCCTAAATCCAGTATGGCTACTATCTTCACAAGAGGCACTCAGCAGGCTTACATTGGCTTCAGTCTGGTCCTACTGCGGTGAGAATGTCTTAGTAGAGCGGGGGGCGTTTCTACTGCGCCCCACCACACATGTCATGCTTCTCTAAGGCGGAGATAAAGGCGTGTTGTCCCAAACGCCGAAGGAAAGCCAAAGGACTTTTGCTGTGGTGCGTATATGGGCCATTGTGCTGATCCGTTGTACAGGTTGTATTTCGGGAGACTCGGTCCTCGGTCATCGCCGTATGGAAATTCCCGCCATGCCACCTCCTCTCCCCGAGTTGGCACTAGAGCGTTCGTGGTCTTCGCAAAGCACCTACGCATCATGACCGGAATCCTCGATGAGCAGATAAATAGGTCCCGTCCAACGCAGTTGAACTCGAAAATCGATCGCGCTCTCTTGTAGTATCTTTAGTAATCTAGTGGCTTGCTTTACTCCGCTTTGGAACCTATGAAGTGAACCGAGCCTTCTTAGTTTTTTTATCGCACGGAACCCGGCACGGCCGACGAATCTTTGCGTGAAGAACGGCGGTTGAATTGATTTGAAAGATTCGACCCGATCTTTGGCACCATCAATTTCAATTACAGACGGAACACCAAAATAAATTCTCACACACCGCGACTGGATTTAGCAGTGCACGAACGTTATCGTGGTGGCTAGTGGTCGAACCAGTCGTATTAGTTGAGCAGTCATCGACCGTTTAAGATCGTTTGCCCACGAAGCGCCCCGTCGCACGACTACGGCGTTCGGCCGGGGGGGTCGAGACGTTGAAGTCCAAGATGTCGGTGAGCTTTGCCGCGTTGGCGTCTTTGATTGGCGCTATGTGAACTTTGGGATCGTTCTGGCAGCGACCAGATTCGTGCTCGGCTGTCTCGCGTTCATGTGGTACCTGTTCGCGAGTTTGTGCTCGACAAGC
>QVRM01006661.1:0-42279 GCA_003439945.1 Dermanyssus gallinae
GAAAATAGTAAACCGAACTGAACGAAATAGCCAATGGGCAATTTTGCCCGCAGTGAGATACACATGTTGCAGGTCCGTAGCGCAGTCTCGAGAGTCGTAGAGTCGTCACAGCGGTTTGAAGTGGCACTGCATTCATCACACTCGACCTTCAGTATTCTCACCCATTTACTTTCTGCTTGCTTTCGGACGCTTGAAAGTGGCGTCTGTCTAGCCGCATCGCCGTTGGAAACGCCTACACACACCTGGTAGTACACTCTTTCTACTGCTGCTGCTGCTACAGCTTTTTGTAAAGTATAAGTTTCAACCATTTTCATGGGCCACAAAGCAATCTGTCGTTTTACTGGCGTTGTGTACTGTGACTGCTGTTGCTACAACCACTTCTACTAGTGCCTGCAAATCCAGAGGACGCAAAAACGAAAGTCGTTCCGATGGAAGCCGGCAAAGCTCCGTCTCTTCGTTCTATCAAATGTTGTATGCATGTATGTTCTTTACCTAAAACTGTAACCCAAATTAACTCGTGCACCATTGTTTACTACTACGATTAGTGCACCACAATGACTACCCCTAGCTAGAAGAGGAAACCTCCTCTTAAGGTTGGCTGGTTGGTTCGCAAAATTGTCGCACCCCTGCCGCCAACTGCCGTTTCATCAAGCGCAATGACGCATCTACCTGATGCACCAGACGGAAGAAGCATATCTACCAGGCGGTCTTATTGTGCATACACGTGTTCTGAAGAGACCTCCAAGAGAAATCGATTTTCCCTAGAACTGGCGTTGTAGTTCTACAAAGACGTAGAACTAGGCAGAAGACGGATATGTTTCGGTGGCGGCTTACAGTCTAGTCAATTTAGATTTGGTGACGCCTCGAGTCTGGGAACGAGCAAAGCCGTGGTCGTGCAATGCACCAACATATCTTGTTTGGATTTTCGTATGGCGTGCTGCATCGCGGGTAAATGTTGTAGACATCGTTTATTGTCAAGTATCGTCGTTTGCAGGGGATTGCTATTCAGTTAAATCGGTATGGATGCTGCAGTCGGTATGAATTCTTCGTTCATTTTCTAATCCTCGCGGCGGTTTGGATCAACGTATGCACGGCGTCGGAGGATACCCTAACGATACCAGCGTGTAACAGCAAAGGACAGCCAATCAGGTAGCGTAGGAATATTCATATATATATATATATATATATATCGTTGATCAAATATTCCTGTAATACCCTGTATATATATATATATATATATATATATAAATATATATATATATATATATATATATATATATATATATTACAGGGTATTACAGGAATATTTGATCAACGATATATAGAATTGTAGAGCTCGTTAAGGCAAATATCTTTTCCAATGGAACATGGTATCTAAGAGGCCCTGTTTCGGAATGAGAGTTAAATTACTATATTATTACATTGGTGTTTTTGCCCGACATAGGAGCATAGAATGTGCTGTTGCGAGACAACCAGGTTTCCTAGACAGAAGCTAAACACACCGCCGTGTTTGTGAGAAAATTCTGCTTCTTTCGAAGAACTCATAAGGCCGGTCAGAAGATGCTACATGGTCGCTTAGAAGAGAATTCGCCAAAATGAAGTTATTTTATTAACCCTCACGCCCAATACCTCAAAATCATTACCTTACGACCACTTACAAGCGCTCTAAACTAACATATTCAGGCAAATGCGCATTTCATGACGATCACGTTCGTACCAAGTCTATGTCAATGCGAGCTGTGATTGCGGAGTAATTACGATTTTTTGGTGGGATGTCCAGATTAAGTGCATGTAAAATGACGCTGCGGCTGTCGCGCGACACGTCGGCGGTAGTGAACGTCGCCACACAGTCATTTTACATGCACTTAATCTGGACATCCCACCAAAAATCATAATTACTCCGCAACCACAGCTCGCATTGGTACCAAACTGATCGTCATGAAATGCGCATTTGCCTGAATTAGAGCGCTGTAAGTGGTCGTAAGGTAATGATTTTGAGGGTATTGGGCGTGAAGCTTAATAAATAACTTCATTTTGGCGAATTCTCTTCTAGGCGAACCATGTAGCATCTTCTGATCGGCCTTATGAGTTCTTCGAAGAAGCAGAATTTTCTCACGAACACGGCGGTGTGTTTAGCTTCTGTCTAGGAAACCTAGTTGTCTCGCAACAGCACATTCTATGCTCCTATGTCGGGCAAAAACACCAATGTCACAAATTGTAATAATTTAACTCTCATTCTGAAACAGGGCCTCTTAGAGACCATGTTCCATTGGAAAAAATATTTGCCTTAACGAGCTCTACAAATCCATATATCGTTGATCAAATATTCCTGTAATACCCTGTATATATAAATCAAAGTGAGGTGCATATAAAAGTATATATATATACAGATGGTTTTAATGGGATTGGACATATTTAATTTGGCGCCATTTCTGCCGTGCTTTAACAATCAAATTCTTCAACAATTCGATGGTGGACAGCCCGTCACAACACAATTCAACACAACAACGTATTTTCCTCGTTAAACAATGTCTCAAAATGGTGAAAGTTTGACTATTATCTTCACCGATGATACCCTTTCACGTTGATGGCTTCGTAGGCTAGCATAATCAGAATGGCAAAAACACGCATGAGTTTCATGACAGAAAAAACAATATACCGAACGTGCGACTGGTGGGACGCTTATTGCAGATTCTGGACTGAAGTATCACTGAACCATTTTTCTTCAGAGACGGCTTTTTATTTGCGCGGCTTGCAGTCGGTCCCTACAATATACATATAGTCAATGGCAAGCGGTATTGGTCCATGAAAATCCAGTTTTTGGTCCGATTCAGATAGTATGAGTCTCAAAGGCATGTGGCTCCAAAAAAAGCTGTCACTTATCACACATCACATGAAACGATCGCATTATTGCACGAAGTATTCCTTAGTCGGTCGTGCTATATTCCGTTAGGCGACCGGTGGTCGTGCTATATTCCGTTAGGCGACCGGAATTGGTCGCCCAGATCTTGCGAATTTACGCCTTTGGACTCCTCTCTCTGGGGTCTTTTGGAGTATGCTGACGTTACAACCAGCCAAGAATTGCTTCATACTTCATTAGAAAAAAAACGATTTCATTTGGAAATTAACTTTTCGTTTTTGGACATTAGAAAAAAACTAGTTTATTTGGAATTTAATTTTTTCCTTCTCTTGTTTGGACACACTGTAAATAAACGTTACATCTTTTTACCAGAATATACTATGATTACAGTCTAAGACTATAAGTATTTTTTCATGCGTGCATTTCTTAATCACATATATTTGATATAACGGTGTTCTCTCTTTCTGCACATATATAGGCTTATATATGCATATATGTGATAATTGTTTATTATTTGTTTATTTTGGTTTTTATAAATGGCATGCAAACGCTTTAAATATAAAACACTTTCATGCATTTTTAAACGCCATGAGTATAAAATACATATATGCATGTATGTGCATATTATTATCTACTTTATCTGTTCCTCTATTGTTTTCTAGTGTATTTATAAAAGAAATACGCGGCGCAAATCGATGCCCAGGCATCAATCCCTTGGACAGCTTTACTTTCTACTAGATTCCACAGCAATTAGGAAATTGAATGCATTTTTTTATATTTGAGGTTTCGGAAATGCATGATGCGCATGCATATTTTGGCTCTCTTTGCATTATTCTTGTTAAGTCAAGGGAGCAGGAACCCTAACTGGTGGTTCCCCTAGGTTGACTAGGCCCGCGGCGCTAACCAGTCGGTCTGGAATCAGTGCGCAGACACCTAGCCGTTACGTAGCAAGCCTTAACACTCCTCGAGTGGACCACTACAATATGACAATCTGAATGCGTTGCCACATCTAATCTATATCGTATGCTTTGATTCTTTACGATGCTCTCCTAATACGTTAGTTAAGGTTGCAATAGTTATTATCGTTTTCTAAAGCTCGTCGCTTTTTGAAAACAGCAATTTGTTCTTCTTCGATTGTTGGTTTCTTAAAATCGTTTTTGCCCGATATGCCCCAAATGTGTATATATTTGCGTATTGATTGCGTACTTCATACATAAATACTGCTTTTTGCGTATGCCTGTGCATAAGTACAGTCAAAATATTCTCGCCGCTGATGGCGCAGACCGACATCTATGCATCCGCCCCGGTGAGGTTCTGAGCGACGGCACCAATGAACGACAGGTTGAACATCAAACGGCACATGGTGACAGTGGCGGGAGACAACTACTAATAAAGATGGCGTCGTCTGAGCATCGTGAAAGAACAAGGTGAGTCCGAAAGGTAACTTTTACTATATACAGGGTGCTTATAAATGATTAGGCAAAACTCTGACGTATGGTCAAGAGTGTGAGAAAATCACTTTTGACAATGGAAAAAGGAAGCGGAAATGCTTCTTATAGGAGTGAGACCATTTTCAATTGGATTCTTTAAATTGTGACTTAAGGGGTGGCTTGTCCCGACATACGTTTACAAAATGCACGATTGTGTCGGTGAGCCTTGCGGGATCCTGATTACCAACCACGCATTGATAACTGTCGCTGGTGTTTGGAACCAGCAGCGGCCAATGTGGAATTCCCTGCTCTTGTTCTTTTCACGGACGAGGCGTCCTTAACACATGATGGTGTATTGAATGCACATAATGCTCATTGGCGGACCACAAAGAACCCGCATATGATCCGCCCGCATATGATCCGCTCGCATGCACACCAGCGTCGCTTCTTCATAAATGTCTGGGCGGACATAGTGGGCAACTAGTGGGGACATAGTGGGGCGATTCGAAATTTAGAAACTTCCCGATAGGTTAGGTGGATCAAAATACCATATATTTCTGAGCACAACTTTACCAGAACTTTTGAGAAACATTCCATAGAGTATTCGGTCGAGGATGTGGTTCCAGCACAATGGTGCCCCAGCACAAAACGCCCATCCGGTACGGAATTATCTGGATAAGACCTTCGCCAATCGCTGGATTGGCTGAGGCGGTCCACAAGCTTGGCCGCCGCGATAGCCCGATCTGTCCAGTCTTGACTTTTTCTTTGGGGCCACCTACTCTGTGCAACTCCCGTGGGGTCTCCTATGGATCTGATCGGCCGAATAGTTACTGCTGGTGGAACCATTCGGGAGACGCCTAGTGTTTTTGAACGCGTGCAATGAGAGCTTTGCTATCGCTACCGAATGTGCTTATTGGCTGGCGGGCAAGATCTGAAGTAAAATAAATATTTTTCTGAGTGTCTACAGGTTTGAGGACTGACTTGACTGACAAAGAAAGTGAACATAGTACTTGCATGTATGCACTCACACCCGATATGTCCATAGTGAGATTTGAGTTACTTTGCAACCATAGACGTCAGCTGTACTAATTTAGTACAAAAATAAAATAATTCACTTAAGATGTACATTGTCTGGACGTACTAATGCACGCGTACTGGAAAAAATTAAGAACTTGGGCGTGAAAGTTCGGACATGCAAAAGTGAAATTATATCTTATCTAACTCATCTTAATATCACAATAGTCCCTGCTCTAGCTAAGGCCAGGTAAAATTCTGACAATGTAAATTTTTCTCCCGCCAGTATGCTCGGCTTCTTAATCGAGGGATGCGTTCTCTCACAATCGTGCATTTTTTAAACGCATGTCGCGACAACAACCCCTTAAATCACAATTCAAAAAATTATTTAAATCATTATCTCGCTTCTATACGAAGTATTTCCCCTCCGCCTTTTTATTAGCAGAAGTAATTTTCTCACCGAGCCTAACCTTGCCTCAAAGTTTTGCTTAATCAATTTTGAATATATATATATATATATATATATATATATATATATATATAACGTGTTGCCTCCGAACAGTTCAAATATGAAGATGTTAAGAACGCCTATATCAACTTGTTCTTAGTCGCTACGATTATTTTCAGTCATCCAGATATCTCCTTCAATAACGCTGTAGATATCAAGACCGGTTTTCCCAATGTATCAAACAATAAAAACATAGACCTTTCGCCGTGTAATTTGCGTATATTGTGTTATTTCTTTTTGTCAGACGGACACGCGCTATTCGTCGCAAAAGGCAGTTTGCACTGCCTGGGCAAGAGAACCGAAACGGGGCGGTGGTATATCGCCGTACCAACGATCCTGGATTAAGTCACGGCGGTTCAGAAAGAATGATAAGACCCGGGTCAACATCGACTGGAAACGATTTAAACAGACCACCATATGGCCCACCTACAAGAGGCGATTTTGGAAACGCTATAGACCCAAGACAGTTTCCGGTGCCTGGCCAACGGGCCCCGGTCGGGCCGACATTAAATCATTGGTCCAACGGTCCTGAATTAAATCATGGCGGTTCAGGGGGAGCGATAATACCCGGGTCAGCGCCGACTGGAAACAGTTTAGACGAAACATCATTTGGCCCACCAACAAGAGGCGGTTCCGGAGGCGCTATAATAGACCCAAGACAGTTACCAGTGCCTGGCCATGGGGCCCCGGTCAAGCCGCCGGTGCATCGTTGGCCTAACGGTCCTGGACCAAATCACGGCGGTTCGGGAGGAGTGTTAAGGCCTGGATCAACGCCGACTAGAAACGATTTGGACAGAACACCATATGGCCCACCTACAGGAGGCGGTTTCGGAGGCGCTATGCCAGGCCCAAGACAGTATACAGTGCCTGGCCATGGGGCCGCGGTCGGGCCGACGGTGCATCGTCTCCCTAACAATCCTGGTCTAAGTCACGGCGGTTCAGGAGGAGGGATAAGACCTGGGCCAATGGCGACTGGAAACGGTTTGAACAGGATACCACATGGCCCACCTGCCGGAGGTGGTTCCGGAGGCGCTATAATACACCAAGGACAATTTACAGCGCCTGGCCAACACCCCCAGATCGGGCCGGCAGTACATCGTCAGCCCAACGGGTCTTACGGCGGCCCTGGGGGAGCGATTAGACGCGGGTTAACGCCCACTGGAAACGGTTTGAACAGAATACAATATGGTCCACCTACAGGCGCTACAATAGACAAAAGACAGTTTGCAGGGCCTGACCAACAGGTTTGGGCCAGGACGGGATTAAATCATCAGTCCAAAAGTCTAAACTTAAGTCACGGCGGAAAGCCAAAGTCAACTAAAAAAGGTTCAAAAAAGACATTCAGTGGGTCACGTAAAAAAGGTGATTTCAGGGGCGATATTATATACAAAAATCAGATTGCAGTGCCTGGAAAACGGGCTCTGGAACGCTGACATATCGTCGACTCAACCGCCTTGGATTACATCACAGCGGTTCAGAAGAAGTGATAAGACGTGAGATCATCTTCCAGTGAATAGCGACTAACGACACCGTTTAGGAAAGTGATATCGTATGAAAGCTGAGCCACGGTGTCGAAGCCAACTGTACACCTTCCGTGTTTAGGTAACGCTGAAAATTCTTCGTGCGCAGCAGGATGCTTTGATGAGTGTGCTAAGCACGATGGTGCACGATCCGTTGGTTGATTGGCACAACGAGAGGAGATAAGACAATCTCGCGTCCGGAGTTCAGCCGGTACGTATGCATACCATGGACGTCCTTAGACGTAAACATGCTTTCGATTGTGTTTGCAAACGATAGCTATCATATGCACCAGTAAGGTCACCAGCAGGGTGTGCTTAAATAATCTAATGGGAAATTGAATAGGTTCTTTCGGGGTATTCACACGGCCAAAACGGAGTAGTGGTGTTTTTAGGTTACCTCCTGAATTACCGGCGTTTTCGTCCATCGAGGGGGTGAGCCTTCGAAGAAACTCGTCTCGATTAAAGGCCAAGTTGCATTGCTTATTAACGAGGCTATTTAATTAACCAAATCAGTCGAATGTATTGTGGTTGGGAGCCTTGTTTGTGATACACACCTCAGAACGTTAGCGATACGTGATCAAGTGAAAAATGAAAACAAGTTAATGTGGTTTTCAGGTTTGGCCTCGTAACCCTTGAAACCGGAGAAACCAAGCCAAGCAGGTTATTGTTAACGGTTGTTATTGTTGACGTGTGATAAGATAGCAGATGCGGCACTGCTTATATTTCGTTTTTCGTAATACTAATTAAGAAGTAGCGTATTTGTGTCGTCGATAAAAACGAATTAAAATAATGTTTTACTTTTTTAGCACGGCCTAGTCAGTGCCGATTGTGCTACTATAAGCTGGTGAAAAGAAAACACGGAGACGCTATCAGTTGTCTTAAATGGCCCTTAGTTGTGTCAATGTAGTTCCTGTTGACGGGGACCAAATTTGTACACGTTTCCTGCGAAGCGCTGTTGGTTTGCGTTACTCATTCTACTGGCGTCTTATTCTTCGCACAGACTTAGCATGATTATGTTACTAAAATCGAAATTCCGACACATGTCATACATTGCCGAGCAGAAAGCAAGGTTGCAATGAAAGATTGCCAATTTTGTTGTTGTACTATGAAGGCGAGTGTTGTGTGGGACACAATGGAAATATGATGCCAATCGGCATGTAACAAAAACGGGCCATAGTTTTTCTAAGCATGTTGCGGATTTTTAAAGGCCCGTAATTTGTTACGCTGTACAGTAAATCAAGACATGAGTTGACCTTCTACAGTACTCTGAAGTATACTACTAATAAATACAATCGTTTTCTGTTTTATCATTGTAAGGTGTCGTTGGTCTGTAACTAATACTAGACAATGAAAAATGAATATATGTGCATATACTAGGCGTTTTTTCATTGCGTACTCAGTTAATTTTTTATTTACCCTCTCACAGGCTAAGCATAGCGTCAATTGTGTGTGTGTTATTTGTCCTTTTAGAGCGTTAAATATGTAGCGGCTAAAAACACTGCACGTCGAATCGGAACAGTGTACAACTTTGTTTGGGACAGGCTTATCGTTAAGGCTTATAGTTAAGAACGGTGACCATCACGCCAACGACACCATAACGCAATGGGTAAGATTGACCCAAGGAAATTTTGCTAGTCCGTTCCTGTTTGTTATGTACATAGCAATCCTATCGAATCTCTTACGCGAGGCAAACGCTCCGCACGACTACGAAATAAGAAGGGCCCCACTTTCAACCTTGGGAAGCGTGGGACTTAACGGATGGATGTCTGCTGATGAAGCCCGCTGAAGCCCATACCCACTAAACGCACCCTCTCCCTAAGCTTTACTCTCTGATGGCTCAGATCTGCCCTCTCAAAAAAATCACGGGTTCCCCCAACGTTCGACGTACTCCATCCGGATACCTGTGAACCCATGTTACTCACACTTACGTGATCTGCTAGTACAGCAGATTGAGATATTGCTATCTTGAACCTTCCCAAGGCTCCTTTCTCCTCCAGTGACTTTCTAGCAATAGCTGCTCCTAACTTTCAGCCAGAAGTCGTCCCATTAAAATGACTGCACTTGAATTAGGAACACTCTGTAATACAAGCAGCTAAATAGAAAATTTTAAATAACTGAGTTCTCTTGGTTCAAATACTGTATTCAAACAAAAACAAGTATTCGACAACATAATTTGCACGTTCTGACAGGGACATTCTTAACGGACATATTTATGCAATGTTACTGCGATTTCCATCATCGCTTTAAAGCCTAAACCGCTAATAACTCGCTAATGTGGGATACATTTTACAAAAGATTAGCTAAGCCAATGTGTCTAGCGGGTATCTATATATATACATAAATTTGTAGTGTATGAACGTGTGCACGGCCTGCACATAACTCAAGGCATAACCCAGCCCCCTCCCTATTGTCTCGAACGCAAAGGGCGAGAACAAACGCGTGTAATCGAGGCTTGAATACTTTCTGCATTTGGCTGCTTCCGCTGGTGCTACCGCGTGTCGAGGAGGCGAGCTCCGCCTGCACCTACCATTGCATGATGCAAGGCGGCGCTGTGTGCTGTGGCTAAAAGAGAAACTGCTACAGGGAGGCGCAGACCACTTCTGGCTACCGGTAAGAAGGCCTTAACTAGGAAGTCGCCTCGCAACCGCATGTTAAGTATAGATTCCAACGCGAAGTCTAGCCACAAGTTGATTTCCTCTAAGTGGGCCGAGCAGGCTCAGCAGTTGATTTCATTGGACGTTCAGCGTCGACGCGGAGTACCATGAATCTAGAAGGTACAACCCCAATGAGCACCCAGCTGGAGAAGGCAATTCAAACCAATCTCGAGAGTTTCGTTCTTCCTCACCTCTAATGTGGCAAACCGGAAGTCGGTTTGGAATCTCCTGGATCGCGGAGATGTCAGCTCTGCCTGGATCGATTATATGTACCTCACACTTGGTTGGGTTTATCTCTTCACCACTCAATGTGACAAAAAATAATAGTTTCTTATTCTTAGTCATCGCAGACCGTACTAATGTTACCTCTGATGACCCGATTGCCAAAATACCAAGGCTTGAGTGGACTCTCAAGCGAGTTGACCAATTTTTTATTAGTAAGTTAGCACAGAGGGGGGAGGGAGTGTCTCTCTGTTGAAACCCTACTGCCGAAGTAAGCAGTGCCGAGGGTAAGACCAAGTGCGATAGATCACCGTACGCCAATTTGACTTAGTGATTAATGGCAGGGGCCTCATCTCCAACCACTCTCAACAAGTGATCCCTCCTGACGGCGTTAAATGCTAGACGGCGTTCAACGATTAACTAGTACAGAGGGATCGAGCCATAAAGGCTCTGATAGCGTGAACCATTATTTCAGTACACCCCCCTATGCTTCTGATGGAGAAACTCAACTGGTGAGGCCTAACTTAATAAAATCTCTAGAGTCCCTCACCGTCAATTTCACCTTGCGACCTTACGTAATATCAATGAAGCGTATGCGATAGGCCTGAACGAGTCGTCTGTCTTCACCAGTGCAAACGACCTCGCTCCCAAGATGAGGGGATACCACCTTGATTGCGCGGCTCCCTATCGCAGTAGGTCGACTATCTTTACCAGGGCCTTACCAAGTCCGTCGGATGAGCAGTCGAGATTCGGTGAGAGAAGGTCCTGCAGCAGTCGAGGCCCGGCACTCGAGCTTTTTGAAAATGATCCAACCGCATAGCCGACCGACGTAGAAGAAGGTAGAAGTTGTGAAGAAGAGGAGACGGCCAACACAAGTCCGGTTGCGCGCGTGTGTGTTTTTCCCGTAACGACGCTGCG
The DNA here is from genome assembly GCA_003439945.1 of Dermanyssus gallinae. Lineage (NCBI taxonomy): Eukaryota > Metazoa > Arthropoda > Arachnida > Mesostigmata > Dermanyssidae > Dermanyssus > Dermanyssus gallinae. The sequence continues at coordinate 11,127 of QVRM01006661.1, forward strand.
GCGGCTGTTTCATCGAGCATAAAGATCGTCATATAGATGGAGGCTTTGCCGCGTCCCCGTCCGACCGCTTGACCGACATTGCCTACATGATGATAGATTGATTTCTCTCAGCACCAGTGCCCAGCCCACCCGCGCTAGGCAGAAGGGCCAAATCTGTAAGCCAAACACCGCAAAGGAACTCCAGCAAGTTCTTCCTGATCACCATTGCAAAAGAACAAGGTGTCCTCGCAGCCTATCGGAAACCCCAGCACGACTGGAGCGAAAGTGGAACGTCCAAGCCAGGCAGCGTCGTCGCTGTTCAAGGCAGCCTTTTGGTGCACATCTGACAAGGCGTCGGCCACCGACAATCTAGCCACCGGAGGCAGGATGCGTACCAGCTTCCCAATTTTAATAAAAGCCTGGATGTGCTTCGTCTGCAAGTATATATGCAAAGAGATAGGCGGAGACAAGGCTGAATCAACGCTTCTGCCACGACTTCAAAGAAGCGCCAAGTATTGCTGATCCCTGGAGAGTGGAAAGGAATCTCGGACTAATGTGAGTCCCGCACTAGTCACGCTGCTAGCGACGCATGTGCATCACGCAATTCTAAATCTTTTTAAGCTGGTATGCCCGTTTGTTTTGCAAAGTCGTCTGTGACGAGAAATTATGCTATAAGCGACAAATAGCTATGAATACCATCAAACACCGGATACTCAGGTCTTCCGTAGTAGCTTTGTCATCACGCCCCAGTCATCAGTTAGATCGCTCGGGGTAAATTAAAAGTTGTCTTTAAATGTTCATGAATGGCTTGTGCTAACACGTCATGGTTCTCACGAACCTTTTATAAATATATTCACCGAGCCACAATCGATTCAACAGACAAACGTTCAAACAAGAACTTACGCAGTCGTTGACGTGCGACGCCCACAATAGTCACCCAACAAGCGTTGCCACCTCTCAGCTATATATATATATATATATATATTTGGAAAAATATATATGTATATATACAGTGTTCTGTTGGGACAAAGTGGCTTCTGCTACTGCGAGACAACGACATTGTCTATTAAAAGAACAGCCGCGACAACAACAACAACAACAGCAACAACAACAACAATAAGGACGTCCGTCCATCTAACCATGATTCGCAAATAGTCCATTAAATGGCCAAGGGGGAATTTTGCCGGCAGTGGGACACACATGTCACAGGCCCGTCGCGTAATCTCGGGAGTCGTAACAGCGGTTTGAATGGCACGCGTTTGTCACGCTCGACCGTCCGTATTCACATCCATTTACTCTCTGCTTGCCTCGTTCTGTCTGTTTCACAGCGTCGTCAGAAACGCCCTCATACACGTGGTGGGATATCCTTACTACTGCTGCAGATTGTTTAAGTATAAGTTACAGCAAATTTCATGCGCACAAATCACTGTCGTTTTACTGCCTTGTCTACTTTTACTGGTGCTACAACTACTTCTGATAGTTCCTGCGAAACCAGGAAAGTAACACGAAAGACTTTCCGATGGAAACCGGCAAAGGCCGTTTCTTTGTCCTATCAGATGATACCAGATAGACACGCATTATTCAATCGAGACAGACTAAGATGTACATCTAGCCCTGCGAGCGTCCATCTAGTTCCTTACCTAGCTCTGTAGCCCGAATTAGTACGAATTAGACCTCTAATACGTTTAATACCACGATACTAGCACTAGCTAGAAAAGGAAACCTGCTTCTAAGGTCAGCTTATTTTCCGCAAAATTACATTGTTGCACTCCTGCCGCAATCTCTCGCACTCCCGAGCTAATTCATCAAGTTAATTGACTTATCTATCAGACGTAGCAGACAGAAGAAACGTTTCTACTACACGGTCTTCTTGCTCACACATCTACGCGTTCTGAAGAGACTATTTACAGAAATCGATTTTTCCTAGGACCGAAGAACTAGGCAGTAGTCTAATGTGTTATGGTGGCGGCATACAGTCCAGTCAATTCTGATTTTGTGTAGCCTCGCATCCGGGAACGTGCAAAGCCGTGGTTGTGCAACGAGTTCCAATACATTTTGTTTGGATTTTTTAAATGTCCTGTTGCATCATTTCAGATCTTTCTGATGTCTGTCATGTTGCGGGTTAATGGTGTAGACATCGTTTATTATCAAGTAGCATGGTTTGCAGGGGATTGCTATTGAAGTTTTGATTTGGTTCCCCTCGTTGCTGCAGTCGGTATGAATTCTGCGTTCATGTTTCTAATCATCGCGGCAGTTTGGTTTAACGTGTGCGCTACGTCAAAGGATACTCCAACGGTATCTACGTGTAACACCAAAGGACAACCAATCAGGTAGCGTAGAAAAGCACCTATATATGTATATATATATATATATATATATATATATATATATATTTGTTATTTCTACTGCTAAATGAAATGCTTATAAAAGTATGTATACGGATTGTTTCAACAAGAGCGGACATGTTTAACTTGGCGCCACTTCTGTCGTGCTTTGACAGTCCAACCCTTTAACAATTGGATGGACACCCCATCCTTATAAAAAAATAACCACAATAGAACACAACAACGCATTCTTATCATAAATAATTGTTTCAGAAATGGTTAAAGTTTGACCACCGCAAATCGCAAATTGCATCAAATGTTTGGTAAACAGATCTTCCAAGTTCCATCAACTGTACATAAAACATTCAGAACATTCAAGGAAACTAGTCGATTATTGATAGAGACTACCAAGAATGATGTGGCTGTGAAGCTGCGAACATCAAGTCGGCATCGCGCACATAAGTGCCAGCATTGTGCAACGTATTCTCGCAAAAGTCTTACGTTTGCCTACAAAATCGAGCTGGCTCTATTGCTTTGGCTTACAAACCCTGTATGATTTTGTGGCTTGCAATCGTCTCCCAAAATGCATAAATAGTTAATAATGAGTCTCGGTGCATGATAATCTAGTTTTTGTTCCTAATCAGATGGTATAAATCTCAAAAGAGCGTGGTTCCAGCAAGACGGTGCCACACATCACATGAAACAATCGCATTATTGTACGAAGTGTTCCCTGATCGTTTAATATCCGTTTGAGCAACCAGATTTGTAACTATTTAGGGCATTTGGCAGAAAAGGCTATCGCTCGTGTCTGCGTATATAATATATATATACACACCCCGTATTCCCATAAAGAACTACTATTTTCTACAAAATTAATAGTTCTTGTGTTTGTATGGAAGCTTTCGGAAATGCATGATGGGCATGCGGCTCGGAATATAGTATTGCCTCGAATGTCTGAAACATTTCGATCTGACCCTCAGCCAAGATTTACTGTCCACGGGACTGCTTTTTGAATTGCTTCATAGACGGACCCCCATAAATACAAATGTGCAAGGGTGGGGCTCGAATCCGCGCACCTATGTTTCTCCTGCGGTCCGTGCGAGGCGCAGACGAATGCATCACGCCACCGAGCTCGACTGCCTCGAATGTCTATGTCTAACTAAATGTCGATGTCGAGTCAATTGTATGACACTCAAGTATTGGTATCTGTGGTTAGGTGGTTATTCACGATTCACGTTAGTTAAGGTTGCGATAGTTATTATAGCTTTCCAAAGTTAGTATCATTCATTAAACAGCAACTTGTTCTGTAGTTTTCTTTAATTCGTGTCCCGATATCGACTTTGATATTTGCGTATAGATTGACTTCATTCATAAATACTGCTTTATGTGTACACATACGTACAGTCCAAATATTGTTGGCGCCGATGGCGCAGACCGGCATCGATGCGGTCGCCCCGGTGAGGTTCTGAACGACGGTGCCAATAAACGTCAGGTTGAACATCAAACGACACATGATGACACAAGTGGCGGGAGACAACTACCAATATGGATGACGTCGCTCGAGCATCGTGGAAGAACAAGGTGAGTCCGGCAGACAACTGTACTTATATATCGTGCTGAAGTGTGACGAGCTGAGAGGAGTGGGACCGGTGTTTTTAGCCGAGACATTACGTTTCGGAGATAAGACCAATCTGGCAAGAGATACATGAAATCAAACGCAGGCTAGGGAGCTGGCAGAGCTGGTTGTAACGAACCGTGGGGAAACATTCCGCTAAACCAAATCGTTCTGGCAATTATGTAGTAGGATAACCATTATAATAATCTAATTAATAGTATAAATGCACTACAGATGAGGGTGTTTGTAAAAATGCATAAGTGATACAATAGTTGGAATATAATAGTAGTCAGCAGTAATAATATAATAACCAGCAGCACGCTGTTCGAGTTTTACTGCACTGCGAGTGCATCTGATTCATGGCATATTTAATAAGGAATGGTAAATAAAACATAAAACTCATATATATATATATATATATATATATATATATATATATATATATTTTTTACACGTACTGTTTTTGAACAGTCCAAATAAAAATATGTTAAAAAATGCTTCTATTGTCGTGTCTCTGGGCGCTACGATTATGTTCAGTCGCTCAGATATGTCATTCAATAATCCTATAAACGTCACAACCTTAAAAAAATCCTAAACCGGTTTTCCCAATAATAGTAATAGTAATAATAATATTAATATTACTCTTTGACCTCGTTTTTGGTTATTCCTTTTTGTTGATTATGCCTTCGGAATAATCGATTACTTTGAAATCGCAGGTGGGCGCGCGCTATTCGTCGCAAAAGGCAGTTCGCAGTACCTGGACAACGGAACCCGGCCAGCGCGGCTGTATATCGTCGTCGCAATGATCCTGGATCAAAGCATGAGAGTTTAAGAGAAGCGGTAAGACGCGAGCCAACGCGTCCGACTGGAAACGCTTTAGACAGAACACCCTATGGCTCACCTCCAAGAGGCGGTTCCGGGGGCGCTGTAATAGACCAAGGACAGTCTGCAGTGCCTAACCAAGGGACTAACCCGTTTGGTGCGCCGGTCCATCGTCGACCCAGCCGTCTGGAACGGCTAAATTACGGCGGAAGAGGGGGAGCGATCATTCGCGAGTCTACGCCGACTGGAAACAGTTTAGAAAGGACTCTCGGTCGCCCATCTTCAAGAGGCGGTTCCGGAGGCGCTATTCATAACTAACCAAAGGTAGTTTGCAGTGCTTGTAAAATAAACTCCGTTCGGTGCGGTGACAGATCGTCGGCCCAACGGTTCTGAATTAAATCACGGCGGTTCAGAAAAAGCGATATGACGCGAGTCCATCTTACAGTGAATAACGAGTTACAATAATGCCCCTTTAGGAAGCGCTATCGTACGAAAACTTCGAGCCATGGTGTAGAAGCCTGAAGAGAACACCTTCCATCAGGTAAGGCTCAATATAATTTGTGTAGTTTATGATTACATCTGCTAAGGGAAAGCTAACATTTACGTTTCTAAGATTATTAATTTCCTATATTCATAATATAGTGCACTTCTGCACTATATTTGCTGCCAATCTTGGAGTTTGAATTTGTCTGTCTACCACGAATTACAATTGGCTATTGCTGCTTTTCAGACTCGACGTGAGCTGACTGATATTGGTTACCGTCTGAACAAGCTGACTGATATTGGTTACCGTCTGAACGGCGTGAGCCTTCGACGAGACCTCTCTCGATTGAAAGCTTAGTTGCGTTGCTTATCCGCGAGGCTATCTCACTGGACGAACTCGGTCGAATGTTTCCAGGTTGGGGGCCATGATCGTGTGACAGACCTCCGAACATTAGCGTTACGATGATGTAAAAGGTCAAACCAAATCAATATGTTTAAGCAGGCTAACCCCTGGAATCGAAAGGACCAAGCTAAGCAGTTTGTCGTTACGTTTTGTTATTGTTGATGTGTGTTGCTATTATTGATGGTATGACTGCGGACATGGCACTGCTTATGCTCCCTTCTTGGTAGCGCTATGCACTTGTAGCATTCTGGTGCAGACAGCAAAAATGTGTTGGAAAAATGTTCAATTTTCTTAGCGCCGTCTAGTCAGTGCCGACTAGGCAGCTGGTGAATGGTAAGCTGGTGTCATATGGTGGGTCATAAGCTGGTGAATAGTAAACACGGCCAAGCTATCAGTTGCTTGGAATAACGCTAAGCTGTATCGATGTCGTTTCCAGTGTACGGAGGTCAAGTTTGCCCACATTTATTTGCTGTTGTTTTGCGTTACTTATTCTATAGGCGTCTTACTGTTCGCACAGATTTAGCAACAGTATGTTCTTATAAGTCAAATATCCGACGCCCGCTTTGTAGTTCCTATATGGGCTAACTATTGTACTTCATAAGCTATAGGATATTTAAAATAAAAACATTACTAATTTCAATAAATGCAAGTGGTGTGTGGGAGACAATGACACTATTACAGACATGGCTAAGTGCTTCCTAAGCATGTCGCGTAGTTCTAGATAATTGCGGAATAATATGTATGCATGTAGCTTGTAAGCTATACGAGTATTTTATGGAGCGGACGAGGTAAAACCGAAAAATAGAGCTTTTGTACAGAATATATATTTATATACTATGTGTAAAGAAAGACAATTTAACTGCGATTTTCGCACAATTTTACAGCAAGAAGGGGTTGCTGCCCGCGTCAACTGTCACCTACGTTAACGTGCAGCGTCTAAGAGCACGTGAATCAATATCAGTCCATAATTTAATCTTAAATGAGATACAATTTGTGATATAATTAAAATTATGACGCAACTGCAATTAAATTATATATGCGTTTCGCGCTAATAAAGTTAAGTGATTTATTTTTCTTACTTGCACTTGCATCAAGTTAGTCTCAGGACAATATTTTAAGCTTGACGGCTGAATTAAGCGTCCTAGCATGCGACGCCTCCGCGCTATTTCTAAATTTACAGTTTTTAAAAAAATGTGAGGTCATGGACTACAGTATATTCCCATTACTATGCTAGTAACTATGCTTAAAAGCGATAATTCTGTGTCGTTAATATTGCAGTATTTTCCTAGCAGCACAAGAAGTTTATGCTGGCGCCCTCAATGTGCACATTAATTCAACATTCACGCCATAGTGGCACACGAAACATGCGTGGTGACAAACTGCTGAAACTAACACGCTTATTGTCTGTATAGTCTGCTTCTCTCTCTTTGCCCAGAGTTATTGGATCTATCATTCACACAGTGCTTCCTAAATTAACTAAACTACCTTTAAGAGAGAATAGAACTCTCTAAGCGAAATAATTTCTCAAACGAAATGTCTTCTGTGGGAGTGAGAGTGAAACTACTGGCATCTGTTATAAATAGCCTCTGGGTCGTGGGCAAGCCAACGGTCATTTTCCGCTTGATTTTATGCCGACGGTGAATATCGTTTCGTCAGAGGAGAATCGAATACAGCCTGCTCCTTTGAAGACACCTCTTAGACCCTATATATATATATATATATATATATATACGCTGGCTCAGGCTGCGTAGCTAAAAGCAAAACGGCGCCGAAACATCTAATAGTCCACTAGGAATGTAAGCGCCCTGGAGGAGCGTCGTTAATCCCTTATGCAGGCGGGTTTGGCGTGAGTTAGCCAATTTTACGCTAACTACTATTGCATACTTACCGTCACCTCGTGTGCAAAAGCGTCAATTTAACAAACCTCACATGCGGTTATCGTTTTCCGTTGCGTGACGTGCGTTATATACCACGCGAGACATTTTTCATCCTTGGAAAAGAGCTTCCTGCATTTTCTTTCACAATGCAAAGGCCAACTGTAAAAATGACAAGAACTGTAGTATATATATATATATATATATAATATTATATATATATATATATATATATATATATATATATATATATATATATATATATATATATATATATATTAAATTTTAAATAGGTAAGAACAGAACGGGTAATATATGGCCAGTCATTGCTGTTGTGTTCTGACTAAATTGGGGTAGCTGGGACAGCCCGTTGTCAGAGAAATAAAATTCTGCTTCTACTCCAGCCGACCAATGGCAATGAATACTAACCAACACCGAACATTCAGATCCTTCGTAGTAGCTTTATGCTTCACTCATCAATTTGATAGTCAGGGTAAAATTAAGAAAATTCAAACAGCGTCCTCAATAAGCGTTGATGAAAGGCTCGTGCCACCACGATATCGTCCTAACGAAGTTGTATTAGTCGGCCAAACGATTGTTGACTCCTATAAACGAAGCTAAACTACTTCATGCGTGAGGAGAATACGTTTGTTTGCAAACATAATACGCAATAAGTCTATTGTGATGTCGTGCACTTGAGTGGAAAATCACTTGCATAGTGATCGTATGAGGTTCGCTCTTTCTCTTCTGTTAAAATGTTCTTGTCTGTGAGGAGAACTTTGCTGATATGTCCGCGGAGCCACAGTCAGTTGAATAGACGAAAAGCGAAGAAGTTGTTGACTCAGTCGTTGACGAGAGACACCCACAATGTTCACCTTATCGAATTCTGCCACCTCCTATATATATATATATATATATATATACATATATATTATCTGCTGTTTCAAAGTGTCTGCTGCTTCTGCGAGGCAACAGCATCGTCCATGAAAAAGACAACCGCTACACTGACAATAAGGTGTCCGTCCCTTTAACCATGTTTTATAGCCCATCCAAGTGGCTATGGAGAATTTTGCCCGCAATGAGGCACGCATGTCACAGGTCCGCCACGGCGTAGTCTCTGTAGTCGTAGAGTTACCATAGCGTTTTGAAGTGACACGCATTTGTCACGCTCGACCATCTGTATTCACATCACACATTTACTTTGCGCTTGCTTTCGGACTTGAAAGGGTCGTCTGTCCGTTCGCATCATCGTCGTTGAAAACGCCCTCACACACGTGGTTGGATACCCTTGCTACTGCTGTAGAGTTTTTTAAGTATAGGTTACAGCCAATTTTATGCGCACAAATCACTGTAGTTTTACTGTGTTATGTTGTTCTTTGACGGCTGCTACAACCAGTTCTGCTAGTGCCTGCAAAACAAGGGAAGTAAAATGAAAGTCGTTCTGATGGAAACCGGCAAAGACCCGTTTCCTCCTATATATATATATATATATATATATTCGATCGCAACTTCCAATACTATTAATACAATACTAGCTAGAAAGGAAACCTTTTGAGGCAGGCTAATTTGCCAGGCTAAATGACGTACATTAAAAGCGTATCTACAAGACGGTCTTCTTGTTCACATATCTTCTCATTCGGAAGAGACTTTACCTAACTATGGTATGACCAGCCGGCATTGTAATTCTAAAAATACGAAGAACTAGACAGAAACACGGATATGCTTACGGCGGCGGCTTAAGGTCTAGTAAATTTAGATTTTGTGTCGTCTTGTGTCTAAAAATGTGCTTAAAGCCGTGGTTGTGCAAAGTCGCAATATCCCGTCTGATGTTCATATGTTGTGCTGCATCACGAGTAAATGCTAAAGATACCGTTTATTATCAAGTAGCGTTGTCATGCAGGAAATTGTTATTCGTGTCTTAATTTGGTTCCCGTTGTTGCTGCAGCGGTATGAATTCTGCGTTCGTTTTTCAAATCATCGCGGCAGTTTGGATTACCGTGTGCACGGCGTCGGAGAGTGTCCTAACGACGTTCACGTTTAACGACCAAGGACAGCCAATCAGGTACGTGGGAAAAACACTTATCTATATATATATATATATATATATACCAAAGAGAGAGATACTTACACTCCCGCCGCCAACGGAGGATTACGCGTTGGCACATGGTAGGAGCGCCCCCAGCCCGAATTGGCAGGCCAGCAGATCTCCCCTTCCTTCCCCTCTATCGAGGTTACAAAGCGGCTCAATTATCACAGTTACTGTTTATATGTTCTCTAAGTAGCCCGCTGGTCAGATTGAGAAAAAAATGTCAATCTATTATAGTTTGCGGGTTCTTTAAAGCAAGTTCCCTGCGCAGATGAGCTGTTGCGGATATTAAACAGAATCGTAATATGAGCGAACGATATGAATATGGAATAAACGTAGCAAAAACATAACTAGTAAACGTTTAGAAAACCGAGGGCGACTTCGAGGGCGTAATGTTACGGCATATGCTCCGGGTTTTTTTTCTCTACCCATGAGAGTAGCACGCTTAGATTTATAAGTTGAAGATGAGGGAAATTGGTGAATTCGCCAAAATGATGAGGTCTCAATAGTCTATTGCTGCGTATCTTTGAATCAGATACTCGAACGGGCGAATCGAGCCGATCGCCTTTCCTTTTGTGTTTCTTCGACTTAAGCCCCCTCCCCCCACCGACTCACTAGCGAATCCGGAACGGTACCTAGAGTATCATCAACGCAGTTTAGTATTAGGCATGGTTGATCCACAATACCAAATACTTGGTGACGGAGTGCACATTAGTTATTGACGGCTGGTCAGTTCTATCGGTGTCGGTTCAAGCAACTAGGCCAGATAGACATATTCTCGTACGTATGTCATGCTCTCCAGCCATCTCCGCCATTCCATCCCGTATATATATATATATATATATATATATATATCGACAAGAGCAGCCAATTCTAATTTTGCGCCATCTATGCCTTGCTTTGACAGTCAAATCCTAAAAACAGTTCTATGGTAGGCAATTCGCCATTTAAAAACATGAACGGCTATTCGATACAACAACACATTCTTATCGTTAAACGTGATCTCGAAGATTGTTTGGTGCAGATTCTGAGGCTGAAGGCATCATTGGACAACTTTTTTAAAAAGCCGCGTCTTGATTTGCGTGATTTACGATTGACCTTCCCAAATGCACAAATAGTCGATGGTCGAGCGGTATCAAGGCATGACAATACTGTTTTTGTCTCGAATTAGGCAGTTTGAATCGCAAAGGAATGTGGTTACAACAGGACGGTGCCACACATCACATAAAACAATCGTATCATTATACGAGGGTATTGCCTGCTCGTGGTATATTTCGTCTGGGCGACCGAAATTGGCCGCCTAGATCTTGGGATTTGACGTCTTGGACTTTTTTCTCTGAGGTCTTTTGAAATCAACAATCTACGGATGAGACGCTGTACGACTGAGATTCGGCCGCAATTATGCTAAACCGTTTTTACCACAATCTGATATGTTGATGCTAACAGTGAAAGTACTTGCCTTAAGCGTGTATTTGTTGGCTATAACTATTTTGTTGTAATGGAGTCTCCTTCTGTAAACACACACATATACATGCATATAAACAATCACTTTCAATGTTCTACTCGATTTTCAAATTTGCCCTAACGGAGCGCAAATATATGTCCACGGCAGTCCCCCGTGACGTAGACATTTTTATTTTTTACTATTATAAATTTAGTTTTCAACGCTATTGGCTTACTGATATATATATAGGAGGTTTTGGAACTGCAAGAGTGTAAGTTTTCGATAGCAGCAAACAGCTTCCTGCGGGGGTCTCACAAGCTCTCTTCCCCACCCACTTAGGGTCAGAATTGTTTGGCATTGCCTCGAATGCTTATGTGGTGTTTTCCTAACGCGTTAGTTAATATTGAGATCGTTATTATTTCTTTTCAACGTTATATCATTCTTATTTGCTCTGTGGCTTTCTTCGAGTCGTGTCCCAATATCGGCTGTTTAATGTTTGCGTATTAATTGACTTATATACAAATATTGCTTATTACGCCCATAGTCAAAATATTGTCGGCGCTGATGGCGCACACCGACATCGACGTCAGGTTGAACTTCAAACGGCACCTGATGACAGAAATGGAGGGGGACAACTACAAATAGGGGATGCCGTCGTCTGAGCATCGTGGAAGAGCAAGGTGGGTCCGAAAGGCATCTTTTAAATATATATATATATATATATATATATATATATATATATATATATATATATATATATATATATATATATATATATATATATATATATATATGTATATACATTGGAACGGGTTTACTCACAGTCCATATAAAATGAAAAAAAACGTTCCTATCATCTTGTGTCTGTCTGGTCGCTATGAGTATCTTCACTCGTTCAAATATGTATTTAATAACCTTGTAGAGGTCAAAACCTGCCTTCCCATTGTATCAGATAAAGATGATATAGGCCACTCGCCGTGAAATGTGCGCGTTTTTTTTTAATATTGGTAATCTTTAAGATTATTCCCCCGTTGTTTATTATGCTTGTGGAATTTTCGATTATTTCGAATTCAGGTGGGCACGCGCAATTCGTCGCAAACGGCAGTTTGTGATGCCTGAGCAACGGGTCCCGATCGGGGCGATGATATATCGTCAGCCCAACGGCGGTCCGGAACTAATCACGGCGGTTCAGGCGGAGGAGCGATAATACGCGACTTAACGCCGACGACTAGAAACGGTTATGGAACGACATTCTATGACCTACCTTCAAGAGGCGGTTCCGGAGGTGCTATACTAGACCAAAGGCAGTATGCAGTGGCTGACCATTGGGTCCCGATTGGGGCGATGGTATATCGTCGGCCCATCGGTTCTGAATTAAACTACGGCGGTTCAGGAGGAGGAGCGATAATACGCGACTTAACGGCCGGTGAACACGGTTTAGGAACGACATTTTATGGTCTACCGGCAAGAGGCGGTTCCGGAGGCGTTATAATGGACCGAAGGCAGCAATTTGCAATGTCTAACCAACGGGTTCCGATCGGGGCGATGGTATATCGACGGCCCATGGGTCCTGAATGAAATTATGGCGGTTTTGGAGGATTAATAAGACGCGAGTTAACGCCAACTGGAAACACTCTATGGCCTGCCGACAAGAAGTGGTTCAGGGGGCTCTATGATGGTGACGAATCCCGGGCGGTACAGTGGCTACAAATTTGAGACCTTAGCTCCTTCGTTGAACTTCATCCGATGCAATAGTTCCATGTTAACCCTATTTGACGGAAAGCTCCTGCCGTGGTTTTTGAAAGCCACCTAAGACTGAGTTGCAAATATTCTTGGTTACTACACTACAATCGCGACGCTTAACCGAGTCCGGGGTGCGACCAGGCATGCTCGAATTATGGTAAAGCAAACGTCACGGTACACACATTAACACGAATTGTACACGTGTATTCATAAAACGGCTGTTCCCAGACACAACGTAATACTACCGATCGCTGTTATAATTAAGGTTAAAACATTCGTATCGTTTCATATGCAAGCAAATTGCAAGGCTCACTTGATGAAACATCAATCAAAAGTATGTACATGTTTATAATAATAAAGAAAAATTGCGCTAAGGTATAGTTTATCCGATGTATGTGTCAAACTTTTATACGGCAGCCCATATGCTGGCCTAAGAGAGCGAGAAAGACAAAGGAAGAAGAGAAAAGGTCAACTTAGTTATATAAAACTTGTTCGATAAATCAACGAAGGTTTTCAACCTTTATTCTATATTCTGTACGTAGCCCATCAAAACTTACACAGGGAACCAGAGGTAGAACATTTCTTTCGTGTCGTCTCTACGCCGGCCTGACGGCAATGGTGTGGGACGATAGAGGGGAGGATATCCTTAACCTTAAATTATACGTACATAGCTGGCGTTGACTCATTAACTTCTCTTTCTACATAAACCTAGAGCATATAGGCTACTTTAATAAGCCTGCTTGAGCCTAGTGTATTTCTTGGCACGTATAATATACGTTCAAGCTCACAAGAAAGGTAAATCTGTCACTGCGTACGATGGCATGAAGGGTTTCTGTTAGTCAGGGCGCAGCTAATGTTTGTGTTAACCAGGTTACATCACAAGTGGACGGTGTATGGTCGGGCCCACGTTTGCTTTGGTCGATCTCGACAACGAACTATCATACTTAGAGCATCTATCATCGTTATTTGCCCCAAGTTTAGTAAAATCAGTGTGGTGAGAGCTTCGTTTTTGCTACAAAATGCGACAGCTTCTGCAAGCCTAGGGCCATCTGGCATTCCTAGTTTTCAGCACAACATTCGAAGGCGAACGAGAGCAATGCGTGAGATACAAGCGTGTACACTTAAAATTGTGAGTTGGTTCGACGGAATCACAGTCGCCCGGTCCGTAAACTAGTGCTGTGTCCCAGAGTGGGTTAAACCAGTTCGGCCCCGGTACGCCCGTTACAGCCTCATGAGGTCCTTCAGCAGGTAGGACTTCTGGTGAAAGAATAATCTGTCAGTGCAGAGATTACGCATCAACCCCTTTCAAACGTAATGTCGTTACCATACCGACGTAGTGGCTAGCCACTCAGGCGAACAAGGAGATGTTTGTTCTGTATTCGTTTCTGTGTCAGGCAAACGGATTTCGTGACGTCGTCTTCGTAGGCGTGGTAGTATTAGGCATAAAATACTCGGTAATATAAATAAGAAGGCAAATGCAAATCCTTGTTATACCTACTGCTGGTTGGTAATCTGAATTTATTATTCTATACTGCCGTATCGATATGTACTGTTTGACAAACTTCAAATAATGTCTGTTTATGGCGGAAAGCCACCTTGTCCACATTAGAGGGTATCAATCAATGGTATCAATGGTAATGCAGTCATGGTGGTTGACATATCATACGCCACTCTAGTTAGATTACTCCTTTATTGTATCACTAAGCAGTGCGTGCAGTGTGTCAGTTCTGCGCATCACCCTCTTTATTTCCTCTTCGCTAATATGGATAACATTTTCTGCTGCATCGTAAGTGACTCCTGTTCATCTCATCTAACTGCCAGTCGACTCACACCTGCTCCGCATCGCTCCCTTCCCCAAACGTTCCAGTAAACTACGTAGTTAGTGAAGTGAGCTTATTTTCAAGACCGGGCGTCGGTTTGCATCCCACTGACGATGGGCGGTTCCTGACTCGTCATAAAGATCTGCCATCTGTAGTGAAGCGTTGTGCTTCGTGGCGCTGCCCTTCGTCGCCAGTGGATGGTCCGTTCTGCCGACTCGAACCTTTGCCCTCAAGTTTACTAACACATGAAAAAGTTGGCTTATTTGGTACATGACTAGGCTATATATATATATATATATAGTCAATTTTTCACACACGCCTGCAGCCTGCTCAGACCAGCCGTTGCTAACCGACGTTAGCAATTGTAGGTCGCGGTAGGAAACGCCAAGTGTCTCCCACTGCTCGCGACGGGTTTACTTCAGCTAGAGATAATCGAGTGCCCAGGGCCGGCTTTCAAAAGCCCCCGAACAGAAATTTCCATGGTGCTTAAGTCCTTGCTCCGCGGTGGCCATTCCGACTTCTTCGAGGGCTTGCAGCACTCCTGCCCCCTCTTGTTGGAACACCCAAGGCAGGTCAGTCTTGTGAAAGTGGTTTTGTGCCCAGAGGAGCACAACGGCCTCTAAACTACTCCCAGATCTTTGTTTACAGCCCTTCTGAGGCTCCAATCTAAGACCCGAAGCTCCTAAGTGGGCCACCTTTGGGGTTTTTTACATGTCAACGCATTTGCTCAACAAGTTTTGAGCAAACATTACCGAGCGCGGTCTACCAGTCCGGCGGCAATCACTAAAAATCCCAACTCACAAAATCTATCAACAGTTTGTTTCACAGTGATCTTCATTTCAAGCATATTTTAGATTGTCGCAGTCGAACGGCCCCGTTTCAGGTCCTGAATAATAGCTGGCATGTGCACAGTAAATTTGACTTCTACTACTTTTACAATTTCGAACGCCAAATGTAAGCAGAATAACTTTTAAAGTTTGATATTGTAATTTCTACCTACGCCAAACTTAAAGTTTGAGATTGTAATTTCTACCTACGCCAGACGAGAACGAGGTGTCGAACAGTCTCCAATTAGCAAACCCTGTTGGAATAACGATATTCCCTGTATTTCTCGCCCTGTACCGGTTCAGCCGATGAGACTTCTGTTGTAGCCTGGAGTGTGTTGATTTAGGCCATCATCATTTTGTTACCTGTTTTTTTAGGGTTCCATCGCTTAACCTCGAAACCTCCAATTAAATTTAAAGGTTTGCTAGAAATCTTTCTACCAGACCGTTTGCGTTTGATGATGGTATACCGGCGTGCGTCGATGCGTTTGACCGAAGTCTACCGTAAACAGATTGAATTCGTAGTTCGTGCATTATGATGTGCCGTTTTTGCTTGCAGCTTTGCCCAGGACTTGTCCTCGGTGAACGAAGTAGCTTTCAAATGCTCACCCCCGTACTGGTATCTGTTGGTGCCAGTACATCTGCCTACATCGACTGGTAGTGTACTACGACTACGTCGCAATCTCGTGTCGGCTTCCATTGGTCTTTGCAGTAAACGGATATCTTTCGGCGGTTTGCTCGACGTCTCTCGTGGCTAGTGCGTCCCTTAGACTAACGTTTCAGTGCGCTTGGCTGTTCTCTTCGTCAATCAGCACAGTATTCATTTGTGTATTGCCCTCTCCGTTGTTACGTTGTTCGGTGACGTGTAGCCTTCTTTGATCTATTCTATGATGCATATTATTCATCGGCGCGCCGTTTTGCGTGCCAACCGACAAGCTGCAGTAATCTCGGTGATAGCACCTGGGGGGTTATCCTTGCACGAGCTTTCGGACGTTCACAATGACTCCGCGGTATATTCGGTCTTTTCGGTCTCGGCGTCAGCTAGTTGCTTGCTCGGCATGGGCTGTAACGTCCCGCCCATCCCCCGAGCGGTGCCTTGGGTGCTTGCTGCTAAGGCGCCGTTTTCAAGAAATAGAAGCTCTGCTGAAGAAAGCCCATCTAAATCTAGTACGAAAAGGCTTGGATCTAGCCAATGCTAAAGGTAAAGTGTTCGCATATAGTCATTTATGACAAGTGGGTTTGATTATGCCTAGGCACCTTTCTGCCTGGCGCACCTTGAAGTAATGGCTGCCGAACTGAGGGGAGTCACATAGGGTAGAGGCAAGAAAGTTTCAGAGCCAATAGTGTACAACACGCATGAGATAATGCATACTTTTTCCGATAAAATGTTTCCGTTGCGCCTGTCTGAGCGTCACCGCGATCATCTCCTAAGTGTCGTGTACCTGCAATAGCACTGTTCCTATCCCCTTTATGTTTAATGCATTTTCTGCCGCTTCTGTTGTCTTTTTTGACGGAATTGTACCTTGCCAACGTTGTTGACTTTGTCATGCAGCGTCCTAAGCGCTTGTCGTTGCTCTTATTCTAAAAAAAACACGTTGCATGCAGAAACACGAAGTAGTGTTAAGGGACCTGACCTTCTTTCTTTCCGAAAGGTGATAATAAGGCAATAAACGCATACCTGAAGTATGCGTTTATTTCAAGTCCCACAAACCCACTAAACCTGCATATCTCCCCACTCAAACTCCAGGCGCGGTATTCGTTGGGCATTACTTCAAAATGGCTCGACTTGCAACACGCTTGACAACTCCTCCCAGTCTCGGATCGCTTTTCGACAATTCCAACAGAAGTGTATTACGTGCTCGCTTACTTGGTATCAAAGAGCATGTATGGCGTTAGTCATGTCTATCAATTACCGTTGACTATTTGAATTCCGTGCACCTTATTCGTTTACGTGTCATTTGTTCTGCCCCACTAATCAATATGTTTAATAGGCCTGCGGGTGTGTGTTACATGTTGCCATAAACTAAGAGTCCACCGTACAAGTCCCAACAGTTTTACCGAAAACGGCAGCATTCAACGAGTACATGTCTAAATGGGAGAATAAGATGGCAGGCATTGACCCGTTCTTCATGAAACCCAGGCAATGACGTGTAGTTCGTGGAAGCGCTGCAATTATGAGAATAGACACCTAATTGCACGATTTGCTGTACACGGCTTCCACGTGAAGATATGTATTCGAGAGAAGTTTCATGAAATTTCCTCGTTATGTTTGTGCAAACTCTGCGGTGGACAGTGTAATTTATATCACCTTCAACAATGCGATAGAGCAGTTCCGTTGGCTCAACTTTTAGAACCATGATGAATATACGTATATGTAAATTTAAGCTCTCTTTGTACGCGCAATATTATAAACCAACCATTGGTTAATAAAGCTATATATATATATATATATATATATATATATATATATATATATATATATATATATATATATTATAACAATGATACGATAAACGCATATGCATATTAATTAATTAGTCTTTATCTAACACTTTTATCGACGCCCTGGTAATTAAATAGGGTGATAGTCGACTAGGAAATGTTGGGGAAAACAGCACCAGAAGGTCAGCGGCGAAAAATTGAGTAGAAATATCGGTTGAGCACAGGCCTGAGTGGTGCTAGCTACACAATATTTCTCCAACATAGAAAAAAATAGAATGCAACGTTAGATTCAGCATACTGTGTTTGTGTGCCAATCGAATGTTCCGCATTCTATTTGTAGTGTCAGATTAGCTTGCAATTGAACATTGCCATGCCAGGCAACAAATGCAAGAAAAACACGGCCAATATAACGGTAGCGCACGATGTCGGCATCTTGAAATTGCTAACGCTCTGTCTTTCCTCTCTCTCTATTTCGTTAACGAACTCCTTGTGTTATTGCAGGCGTATTCTTGATTAAAAAAAAACGTCACTTGCGTTGTATCAGCGTCTATTGAATCTAACGACAAATTACCACCACCAGCAAAATCACCACGTCTGTTATCCTAGACTGGCGAGGCATACCTGTCAAGGCAAAAGAAGACAATGAACCTTCCCTTAATTGGCAATCCAGCCAGGTTTATGCAGCGAAATTTTTCGGCGACGTATAACGCGTTTTCTGTCGCTGTGCTTGGTGGTAGAGAGAGCGCGTTGAAGTCGAAAGAGGCAACAAAAGTAAGGGCACCTCTCTTTTCGTTCTTCTATTCTCGAATGAAAACTTGTGATTGATCCTAACGAATACTACTACTATTGTATGGAAACATTCTGGATTGTAGCCTACATTACTATATATTTTATTATTATGATGAATATTAATATTAATATTGTTTAGTATATCATAATGAACTTATTAGGTTGTTAACATTTTTTCATTATCCAGATCCGACTTTCGTCATATACATCCTGTATGTTTATTTAACAAATTATTTCTCGAGATTTCTCAAGACAAAAAAAAAGACTTATTGGTAATATGTAAGACAATGAAATGTTTAATTCACGTTTCCATTGATCTATCCTAGTACGTTATAGCTAGTGTGAAATATCCGGCTGTAGTGTTCATTAGGAGCGCATGAGGCGGCCTCAAAGGTTCATTCCGCACCATGCTATCGTAAACGATCTGGAGGATTGCCGCTGGGTCCGTTGGGAGCATCGTGACCCTTAATTGTCAATGGCTGAAGGAAAATAATAGACCATATCCTTACTCTGCATCAATCTTCCTTCCTTGTTGGTTTGCAGTCATATTGCCTTCGTCGGCGCTTCGACGTCTTACACTGCTGAACGTTTCGTATCCGATGATGTTTAAGGTATTGCTCAATCTAAACTCAAAGATAAGTAAATATACAAGCATAAGTATAAACTCAGCTAGGCGGTGGGGAAAGAGTTAGACAGCACCTAAAATATTGTGACTTCTGTGAACACAGTAATTTTAACAAATATTGTCAATTCTGTACTTCAAAGTATCTACCCGGAATTGCTCTGTGTCGTCGAAAATCGATTAAAAGTAATTTACACAAAACGATATGTTAGTATGTGATAAATTTAAATGATCAAATACTAACATGTCATCCGGGGGCAGATTCGCAACGAGCGTCTCGGGCGCCAGTCGCACTGTGGCGTCCTCGAGTTTTCGGCTGAGGAGGGTCGTTGCTTTCTACCGTTCTGGCTGATGCGTCTACTGCTGCTATCCGAAGGAGATTCCGTTGAGGTTCGTTCGCCCGTATCTCACGTATCGTCAAGCTCAATGATGTCAGCCCACTCAATATATATATATATATATATATATATATATATATATATATATATATAATGTTAGTTTAGGAGAAACCCCATTCCCTAGCCCCTTGTACGGTCTGCAGCGTCGCATCCGATGCTACGCAGCCCACCTTGCAGAGTCCAACAAGCTACGAAAATACATCAATCTGGTACAGATGCTGCCCTCTTGTGTTCGAAGCCTTGAGTGCTCCTGGCGTACAGCTAATCTGGAAGGTCAGTACTTCTTGAACCCGTCATCCGATGATCGCAGATTGTTCTCCTTCTTTAGGCAACATCTGAATCTCGTCCAACGACGTGAAAACGCCGCGTCCGGGTACACTTCTGAAATGATGGTGACCTGCCCTGAAAGAAACACATGATAACGTGATAATCACCATTACACGCCCACTATGCATACCTTAATCAATAATAATTATCAATACCCATTGTATAAAACAAATAAATCTGTATGTATATATATATATATATATATATACCAGGCTTTTGCGCGGAGGACTGCAGACGTCCAGACGGTACGACACTTACGCCATTCGAGCGAGGCAAAATGCTGGTTTGTGATGCAACCGTTACCGAGTCCTTAGTCCCTTCTATAGTCGGTGGCGGCGCTACCGAAGCTGGTTGTGCAGCCACCTTGCGGAGACAAACAAGTTAAGAAAATACTCATCAATCGGCTATCAGCACGAATTTTGCCTTCTCGTGTTTGAAACCCTAGGTGCCCCTGGCGTTCGGACCAAGCAGCTGATCTGCAAAGTCGGCACCTTGTTAAACCTGTCATCCGGTGATAACAGGTCGTCGTCATTTTTCAAGCAACGTCTGGATCTTGATATACAACATGGAAACGCTGCCTCCGTTCGGGGCACACTTCTGAAGTGGTCTCGGCCTGGCCTCGTCGATACGGACACGTGACAGTCACAATACGCGCCCAATAGGCACATTGGCTTAACCAATCCATCGTGATATGTGTAACATATACTTATGGTGAAATATATATATATATATACATATATTTGATGCAAAAGTTGTAGCCAGGCCGCCAAGAGCTTATTTGTTTTCTAAGAAAGCGGATGGATGATGGCACTGGACGATAACCAAGATCCAGTCGATCCTCTTTATCACTCTCACAGACGCTTTAAAAACTTGGATTAATTCTAAGATCTGTAAGTGGCTTCCTTACAAACTGGGTAACGCCAACAAATCGGCACGTATTAGCGTCTGCGCTTCTGTCACTAAAAAAGGGGGGAGACTAAATTGATAGGTAGCGGAAAAGCGGGGCAGCATGCAATGGAAGCATGTGCTACAAAGCAAAGCTGTGCACGAAGCAGACACGCGTACTGAGAAACACTTCATAGCATACGCAGAATCGTCAAGAACAAATGGCCTAGACTGTTTGCGGAGGTATTGATTCTGCTCGACGATCCACACATCCACGCATCTTCAGGGTCACAAACTGTACGGGCCAAGCTCAAGTGGGAGCAGCTTCAGCATCCATCCTACAGCCCGGACATGTCGCCCTGCGTCTTCTATCAGTTTGTTACCAAAGTTAGCTAGAAGTAAATTTTATATGTTAGCTCCGCAAAGAAATATATATATATATATATATATATATATATAGAAAAAAAACTAATGTGACGTGTAAATGAGAATAACTCGTCTACTCCGTGAAAAAGCCTTGTAGTTAGCCGTCTGTAATTTAATGAATATATGCTGCAGTCTGATTGAAGGATTTTGCTGACCTTGTAGGTGGCATCCGTGGATCTGCCAAGGGGCACCTTTGCTAAATTTCAGCCACAATCAGTTGCCTTCCTGGATATTACCGATCCCCGAGCGGTGCTCGAGCGGCAACTGCGCAACTATGCTTGTCTTTCGGCGGGCGATGTCATCGCCATTGAGTACAACGATTGGTTAGTAACAATTTAGGTCGTAGTTGAGTGGTAATATTCGTATTATTGATAATCGTGATACTCCAGATTATACTGATCTTGCAATTTCCCTGTTAATAGCGGGCCGTTTTAGGCCCGCTATTAACAGGGGAATTACAAGTTAGTCAGATGTGTAAACTGATAGTTAGATATGTAAACCGCCAGTAACATTCCCGAGGTCCCTTTTGTGGGCATGGGAAGCAAGGCATACGATATAAATTGTGTGGCAACGAATACTTATTGTCATATTGCCGTGTCTCATTCGAGGGCTGTTAAGGCTTTTTCTTATACGGGGAAGGTGTACTGCGCACTGGAACCGGGGCGATCGGTTAATGCCCCGGGCCTAGATACTCCGGTGGTACCGATTGGATGCCTGCTTCCTTGGATTAATAGGCATAATGAGATGGGAGTACGTCACATAAAAGCAGACCTCCCGGCGAGAGAACAATCTGTGTTCGCTGCTGCCTTTCGCAGCGGTGAACGCTCCCTGCTCTGGAGTGGGCCGAGCCACTCTTCGGGGGGGGGGGGGGGGGGGGGTGAGTATATTCTGGGCTGTAACGCGGAATCGCAAGGTGATCGCGTCTGATCGTCGGGTAAGAGTACTGTAACACCCCCCTTCTAAACTTCGATAGGGGGGAGGGAGGGTAAATCTGCTAGCCTGTCAATTCGGGCTGGCGGCGCTCTTGCCATATGCCAACGCGTAACATCTGTTGGCGGCGGGAGTGTAAGTATCTTTCTCATTTGGTAGCCAACCCAAGAAAAAGACAATATATTCCTGCATTTGATATCCCAAAAATTCTTTTCAAAAAGAATAACCTAACTCCATCAACAAAACCTATTTTGCCTACTCCTAGCTTCTTCCAAATTAGTAATAACGCGTTCGTAGCAATAGGAACTCTCTTTATCTCGAAAGGGGCGACTGTCGCCTGTACTGACAGCATGTGCGGTTTTTGATCGCTTCACCTGTCATAGTGGCCTTCCTGGCTCTGTCTTGGACGGGGGTCCAAAAGCTGCTGCTTGTTGATAAGGTGATCTCTAAGTGTGTGAATTTGCTCTCAAACTTTGTTTCGGTCACCCCGATCTGAAGTACATCACTCCTGACAAAACGACTACCTTTTCTAGATTTACTGCGACAGTTTCTCCCCTATTAGCCTTCAAACCATTGTCACTCGTACACGTGATCAGCCAATCCATGCTTTGGTTCACCTTAAAAAGACTGCAACCAAAAATGACCACGCCACTTGCCTGCAATAAATTTCTGACCAAATCTCGTGTTCATCTCATTCTCACTCTCCCTGCTCTGGTAGACCTACAAGAAGCGCTGAAAATAGCAAGGGGTTCAATTTATTTGTCCTGTGGTACCCCTGCAGTCTGTGTCACATCTCCCGCGATTTCTACCTCGTTATCAATCATCACTCAATTTTTGCTTTTGAATATTAGTTTGTCAGCAGTTGTCCCAGTACCCCAGTTTATGTTAACTATTTGACTAATGTGTTGCTTGGTAATAAGTCAAACGCTGTTTTTTTAAATTTATAAACACAGTATTATTCGCCGTGATCTGCATTACATGTTCCAATTACCTCAGCGCGTTTATCGCTGCATGGGTTGACCTTCTACTTCTAAATCCGTGCTGCTCCAAAATAATTCCAGTCTTCGTATTTTATTCCTGGAAGTATTTGTACGGCCAACTTTTTATATTTATTCTTCTCCATGCTTCTGGCTTCATTTTCTCCCCCTCGTCTTTAGGAATGACAATCAATGTCACCTCCCTCCAGGTAGTTGGCGTCTCTTCATTATGTATGCACTTGCTAAATAGGGCATGCCAGCACTCTGCAAGAAGCATCGTTTAATAAGCTCATTTAAGTAAATGATGTTCTTCATCGGTAAACAAGGCCTTGGCACGGTTCTTCGCTTCCCTTCTTCGTGGGCAGCATGGCAGCAAATTTTGCGCTCTCGATTATAAGCCCTAGTTTTTATTAAAAATCCCATCGGAATGCAATCCTAAATCCAGCTCCTTCCTGCACAGGAGGTCCTACCAAGTTTTGCATTGAAGTGTCCTGCTTAGATATTTGAGGCTGTTCTCGGTAACGCACATACCCCTATATCATAAGCCACTCTATCGTGAGCCCCCCGCGATCAAATGGTCTGCTACTAGTTGCATGCTCATTTCTCCTACCGCTGCTCGAACAAAAACTGATACTCCCTAACTAAGCAAACGATCGCAATCTAACTTACTTTATTAAAGTTAGACTCAGATGCTGCAGCAACACACATAACCCATTGGCATAACCAATTTGCAGTTGCAGACTCTGCTGTGATTTCAGAGGTTTCAAATGCCCAGAGGCGTTAGTTTGTTTTCTCCCTTAAATGCTAGTAGTAGGATTGTTAGTGGTGAAGTGGGGATGTTGGCAACAACGCGTCGTTGTTGAATCGCCAAAAAAAGGACTACACAATATGGAATGGCAGCATTTTGCAAATGTTTTAGACGTTGTTAAGCTGTTGGCTTGTTGGCTGACTTCCTAGGGCTATTGCTTCCTTGTAAGTTTGGCTATGTTCATTTTTTTTATGGAGGAGGGTTAAATACATTTACGTACTATTGCTACGAGTAGAACATGAGGTCCTACTTTCCAATTCAAGCAGTGTGGGACTCGACCCCAGCGGATGGGTGGAAACCCATACCCACTAAACGCACCTCCCCCCTTAAGCTTCGCTCTCTGGTGGCGCAGATCTCCATAGAACAGTACTATGGGCCAATGGCTATGTTCATTACCTTGCTCTTTCTCGTTTAGCCAATTCGAGGTATGCGTGCTAGAAACGAAGCCAGCGGCTGCGATCTCGATTGTCGATTGCGACCTGCAAGTCGACTTTGCGGCGCCTGTCGGATACAACGAAGCTCAGGCGGTCAACAAGAACCTAAAGAAATCCACTGCGGGCACAGACGCAGACGACATCTTTAAGCCGCCAGAAGTCGTGATAGAGAACTTGGCCATGTTCAAGGCCTTTGCCGGCAAGGGTCATCGCATTGACGGCAAGCCACCGAAGTCTAAACCGAAATGCGGCCTACCTGTGAACGGAGGCAGTGTGCAGCACGTCGGTGACTCGGTGTGTCATCCTCGCGAGACCGAGCGTGGAAGCAAGGACCTAATAACCCGTGGAGTGCCTGATCGAAAGTATGCGCTTTATGTATTATATAGCTCTTCTCTCGTCCCCCTTACATGATACATGATATAAACATTGATTTTATTAAATCTTTTAGGCATCGATAGCGATTAAATGGTCGGTAAGCTTAGTGCTTTTAAAAACTTCGTCGATGTCCGTCTGCAGAATATTTAATATATCTGCGTAAAAAATATCTAGGCAGGTTATATGTATGTATGTATATATATATATATATATAGAATTATTGCAAATATCCCTTGAAATTGCTCTTCCTTGCAAATATTTTTAAATTTATGAAACATACCGTTGTAAATATGTATATAATAAAAAAAATAATATTACATAAACATTTTACCAACATCCCGTCAGTAGCGCATCTTTACTATTAATTGCATTATCACAATGATTATATTACTGCCTAATTTCGCAATGGCTTAATTTAGCGGAGTGTCTCCTTATGGTTCTTTACCATCTCAAGTCAAGTATACATTGCTTTTTACAAAAAAATACATGCAAAATTACAGCTGTGCCATTTCCCTAGCCTGCGTTTGGTTCTATTTATCCCTTGCCATATTGGTTTATCGCCGAAGCCTAATGTTTCGGCCTAAGACACTGTTCTCACTCCTCTTAGCTCGTCGCACTTCAGGACGATGCGTTCAACGGATTCCTCTTCCATAGCGCTCTACACCGAACGCTTTCAATTTTCGAGTATCTGGCCACCAGCAGTCGGGTGTTGAGCATACCGACCCTAGTATGTCAGCAACAGCCCTGAGGCTTGCGAGATCGAGTATATAATATATTTTGGCCGTATTTTCTTGTTGCCTGTACAGTTGCAATAATATCTTTTGTTTTATATCCGCTCTCCATCTTTCCTCGGTTGTTTTGTCATTTTTCGTTTTCACATCCTTGGTTATCTGATTAATTGTCACCACCTCGTGGTTTTCAAACTCCATCGTATTGCACTCCATTTTGCATTCAAGGCACTTTACTTGTCTATCTTATATTTTTCTCAGTCATTTTTGCTGCGAGCAGCTTGGCCATTCAGTTTCGTTCTTCGTTATTTGCAGCTATATTTTTCAGATGGCTTACATAGGATATCTTTGCTTTGCTTCCCGTGCCCAAAGGCTAGAGACTTCGAACTCTGCTTCAATAAACTGCGCTGCACCTGTGTACGTATATTGCATCGCATGCCGGCCCGTTGTATTGTGTCCCGTGTGTTTACCATGCTTGCGTCGAAACTCACAATAGCGTTAGCGCATGTCATTGTTGGGACAAACATGTTTTTTCAAACCTCTTCAGCTCTTTAGTCACCATAAATCTGTTGCAGCTCTGCAAAACCTTCTGTCTTACGATGTTTTGTCCGTTTTCTTCTCGTCTCGTTTCTTTCATATTGCATACCCAGATTTCAAAATATTGGATGTGTGTTCTATTATGACTCCCAAGTATTGGTATGCGTATTTATATTCGATTTCTTTCCCTGAATCTACAGCGGCATCTTCTTGATATGTCCGGAAAATATTACACTTGCACATTTATTCTCATTGAACTTTTGTCCAATCATTTCCGCGGTTGCTCCGCATATTGTTAGCTTTTTTTGCATTAGCCGTTTTTGGACTTGATTAGAGGTTGTTTGGAGCGAGCTCAGTTGCACAGAAGTTGAGGCGTTCAACACAATTTCGAAAAGTTTATGTGCCTGGCGAGGTGTCTAGCTTGCAGCCTGGCTGGCAATTTATCGAAAACCTTGCTAATCGATATTGCATTCAAGATAATTCTGCTTCTTTCATTTTTCTCCAAGGCTACAAGAGCTGGCTCCATACAGCTGGAAATGACGAAACGTTTTTAAATAGTCTAGCTTTGATGAAGCTACACAGGTTAGGCACAATATATATATTCTCTATCTTGGCAAACGTAGCGCCCATACTTTAGGGCGCCTTTAGAACTCGTTAAAATCTGCATTGTTCCTAATCAAATGGGAGCAGGCGTACAAATATATATATATATATATATATATATATATATATATATATATATATATTTATATATACAACAAACATACTACAACTGACTTTTTAACCGTTAAACCTTTATTACATCGCAACCACAAATCCAATGACCGTTTGTGTTGTGTCATGCCTATAAAGTGTATGTCTGATGTGTGTCTGAAGTGTACTCGTATGTGTTCTAATACAGTAATTGGAAATATTTAGATTATTGAACGTGAAGACTCAATGATAAGACCACTGGATCTCGATTTTTATTAACTCCCTTCAATACGGCTATTATTGGCGCAATAAAGCCAACCTATAATAAAGACAGTTGCCTTATATATATAGGGCTACAAAAAGTTTTTTCGGTTTTGTCCGTAGAGAATCCGTAGTCCGTAGAGAAAAAGTTAAAAAACAGAAAAAACTTTTTGTAGACCCAATATATATATATATTATTATATATATCCCAGAAATATTAGAAGATTACCAAATATTACCAAATACCTTAACTTTGACATTTATGCATGCACTCTATCTCGACATGCCCGCCGAAAAATGTTAATTACTCCGCAATGCAGCTCGCATTGCCATTGATTTGGTACCAAAAATGATCGTGTGCGTTCGCTAGAATGTGCACGTTAGTTTTGAGCGCTCTAAACGACCATGTCGCATCTTTTGGCGGCGTTTTATGGTCTTCGGGGAAGCAGGAATTTTCTAACCAACACGACATAGGACCGCAAAATATGCAATGGCAAAGATGCCATTGCATTTTTTTCGCTCCTATGTCGAGCAAATACACCAGTGTCACAAATTCGTAGTAATTTCACTTTCACTGCGAAACAAGACTTCCCAGAGACCATGTTCCATATATCGCTCTTCAAATATTTTATATATATATAACTCCATTAAAAAGTATATCCTATGCACGTAGTCGTTTACATATATATATACAACGGGTGACACTTCACTAGCTTGCGAGTAGCGAAAAGCAAATAGCCAGGTTGAGGAAAGTCATAAAAAGTCGATATGTTGTTTATGTCTTACGATAACGCTTGTATGTGAAAAATCGTAATTTTTTTCCATTACGGCCAAAAATGTGTGTCCAAAAGATCAGTCTCACGCAATAGCAAATTTAATTCCCACCATTTTCGTATAAAAGTGATGGTGCTGCGTTACGTAGTTGTCAAGTAACTAAGCTTTTTCGATAGCCATATCAAAAGCGAAGGCATACATACTTGCATAGGGTGTATGAGAAAGTTAGGTACATATTTGAGGTTTGGTAGAACTCGACAAGAGAATTATTTTTCCTAGTGGAAGAAGTGAGCGGAAACGTCTTGGCCAAATGTTACGGTTCTGAACGTGAAAACTTGCACGTAAAACATAACAACTATGACTGTCGAAAAAGCTTAGTTACTTGACAACTATGTAACGCAGCACCATCACCTTGGTACGAAAATGGTGGGCATTAAATTTGCTAGTGCATGAGAGTGGACTTTTGGACGTACATAGTTGGTCGTAATAGAATTTTGTTACAATTTTTCACGAAAACGCGTTAACGTAACATATCGACTTTTTATGACTTTCCTTAATCTGGTTTATTCGCTTTTCGCTACGCAAGCTAGTGAAGTGTCTTCCGTTGTGCAGAATTTTCCTTCGAAACACGCCGGTATAATGGGTTTTCTTCATGCGTTAACTGGTTCTCCCGCCATACTTAGATTTCGCACAACTATTTAGAAGAAAGAAGGCAGAAAAACTATTTTATAAATTTCATCCTCACTCTAAATAAAACGTTTCCGCGTCCTCCCTCCATAGGGAAAAATTATTTTCTTGCCGGGTTCTATCAAACCTCGAAAGAAGTACATTCTGATACGAACTGACCCTGTTCATATATATATATATATACGAGGTGTGTTCAAAACGTATCGCGACTTTTGAATTTTCGCGGGTTACGTATATTCGAATTTCGATTTTTTGTGGCGTTATGTTGGTACTCATGTCTCTCACTTATGCCGACAAGCTCGGCCATTTTGAATGTTCACTTAATTGTTGACAGCTGCTTTGCTTGCACGTGTTTTGGATCGTCTTCGATTTTTACCTATTCAAAAAAATGGATCAAAGAACCTGTATCAAATTTTGTGTGAAAAACGAAATTAAGTGCGCGGATGCATTCCGAATGTTGACTGTGGCATACGGAGAAGCTACCTTGGACCGAAGCAACGTTTATCGGTGGTACAAAATGTTCTCAGAAGGCCGAGAAGATGTGAACGACGAAGAGCGTGCCGGACGCCCGAGCACTTCAACAACAGACGAAAAAATTAATGAAGTGGAGAAAATGGTATTGGCCAATCGTCGAATCACCGTTAGAGAAGTTGCTGAGGACCTAAACATATCGATTGGCTCGTGCCATTCAATTTTTATTAA
Organism: Dermanyssus gallinae; assembly: GCA_003439945.1. Lineage (NCBI taxonomy): Eukaryota > Metazoa > Arthropoda > Arachnida > Mesostigmata > Dermanyssidae > Dermanyssus > Dermanyssus gallinae. Next base: position 40,339 of record QVRM01006661.1, read on the forward strand.
TGATTTGGGCATGAGACGGGTCGCCGCGAAATTCGTACCAAAATTGCTCAATTGCGACCAAAAACAGCATCGCATGAACATTGCTAATGAGATGTTGGACTCTGTCCGCGACGACCCAAATTTGCTCCAGAGGGTCATAACTGGTGACGAATCGTGGGTTTATGGTTATGACGTGGAAACCAAAGCTCAATCATCTCAATGGAAGCTGCCGCACGAACCAAGACCGAAAAAGCCGCGCCAAGTTCGGTCGAATGTGAAAGTTTTGCTGACAGTTTTCTTCGATTGCAGGGGCGTGTGCATCATGAGTTCTTGCCACAGGGTAGAACGGTCAATAAGGAATATTACCTGCAAGTTATGCGCAATTTGCGCGAAGCAATCCGCCAGAAACGCCCGGATTTGTGGAAGAACAAAATTGGCTTTTGCACCACGATAACGCCCCTGCTCACACATCGTTGCTTGTGCGCGATTTTTGGCCAAAAAACAACACACTAATGATGCCGCAGCCACCGTATTCCCCCGATCTGGCCCCCTGTGACTTTTTCTTGTTCCCTAACTGAAGAGGGCCCATGAAAGGACGACGTTACGCTACGCTTGACGAGATAAAGACGGCATCGAAGGAGGAGCTGAACAAGATAAAAAAAAATGGTTTTTGAAGTGCTTCGAAGATTGGAAAACCGTTGGCACAAGTGTATAATATCTCATGGGGATTACTTTGAAGGGGACAAAATAGATATTTCATGAATAAATGAATAATTTTTGAAAAAACACAAAAGTCGCGATACGTTTGAAACACACTAGGTCCAGGTAGTGTCCACAAGTTTTTAATTTAAAAAATTATTCAATTAAACCAGAATTTACAGGTAGTTCAATAAGTTCTTAGAATGAAAACCAATAATTTTCCAAATCATGTTTTTAAATTTATCTTATTCGATATACTCCCCGAGATGCTCAATACACTTTTCCACCAAGATTTCAGAGCTTTTATACCTCTTAAGTAGAATTCCGCGTCTTTAGACTGAAAATAGGCATTGACAGCAGCCTTAACCTCTTCATTGCTGGAAAAACGCTTTCCACCGAGACTATTTTTCAAATGTCCGAAGAGGAAATAATCAGAGGGGGCCAGGTCTGGAGAATAGGAAGGTTGTTCAATAAGTTCGAACCTCAGTTGGGCCAGTTTTGCCGATGCTTGCCGGACTTGTGTGCAGGAGCATTGTCCTGGTGAAACAGGACAACCTTCTTCTGCAAAGCGGGCCGTTTCACGATGAGTCTTGCTAAAGGCAGTCTAACAGTCTTGCCTAATATTCTCCTGTGATCGTTTTACCGCTCTCAAGGTAGTCGACCAGCATTATTCTACGTTGGTCTTAAAAAACTGTACCATCACCTTTCCGGTCAATGCCGTTGTCGCGCACCCTCTTCAGAGGTCCTTCATCAGGTGCACACCATTGGCAAGATGCTTCTTGGGTCTCGGGAGTGTAGTGATGGACCCAGCTTTCATCAACGGTCATGAATCTGCGCCAAAAATCCGACGGATTTCGACATCTTGGCCAAATTTCGCTGTGAAGCGAAAACAGGCGCGTTTTTTTGGCCTTGGTTGAGCAAATGCGGCAGCCATTTTTCTCTGAGCTCTTTCATCTTCAAGTTTTCGTGCAGGATGAAATGCACACTACCCAAACTGATCCCCAAGGCCCCGCTATCTCCCTAATGTTCACTCGCTTATCTGCGGCAACGATTTTCCGCACCTTTTCCACGTTTTCCTAATCAGTTGCCGTTTTTGGGCGTTTGAACGTAGTTCATCCCGGTGCTCCTGCGACCTCTTTTTAACTCATTAATCCAGTTGGAAACAGTGGCAAACATGGCGCAGAGTCACCGTACACCTCGTCTAACTCAGTTTTCACTTGGGTCGCATTCCAACCTTTGAAATAAAATGCTTGATAACCACAT